>PVKS010022744.1:0-33291 GCA_004027875.1 Aplodontia rufa
TCCAAAATTTACAAAGAACTCAAAAAACTTAATACCAAAAACACAAACAATCCAATCAATAAATGGGCCAAAGAGCTAAACAGAAGCTTCTCAACAGAGGAAACTGAGCAAGCCAATGAATATATGAGAAAGTGTTCTAAATCACTAGTAATCAAAGAAATGCAAATCAAAACTACATTAAGATTTCACCTTACTTTAGTCAGATTGGCAAACATAAAGATGCCAGATGGGTTGTGGGGAGATAGGTACACTAACACACTCTTGGAGTAACTGCAGACTGGTACAACTGCTCTGGAAAGCAGTAGAGAATCCTCAAAAAATTAGGGATGGATCCACCATACGATCCAGCTCCCTCTTCTGGGCATTTTCCCAGAAGAGTTAGAATCAGCACAATACAGCCACTCAGCATAATCTATGTTCATAGCAGCTCAATTTACAATAGCTAAATTATGGAATCAGCCCAGATGTCTCTCACTGGATGAATGGATCCAAAAACTGAGATACACACACACACACACACACACACAAATATACAATTGAATTCTACTCATCAATTAGAAACAATTATATTGTGGCCTTTGAAGGTAAATGGATGGCAGTTGAAAAAATCATACCGAGCAAAGTGAGCCCAGCCCAGAGAGTCAAGGGTTGAATGTATTCACTCATTTGTGGAAGCTGGAGTTAAACCTAGTCTTGGGTGAAAGGTAGTCAAGCACATGTATTAGACCCACCAACGGTGTCACAACACATAATCTAGGACAACCATAGATATACGGGTGGGGGGAGGGAGAATAGAGTGGGATGTAGAGAAACAATCAACAATATAGCCAACTCTTTACCTCCCCTGAAAATCCAATAATACTTAAGCAATCATTTAATTATGGAAAAATCATATTTTAAGCACTTATATCACTTGTTAGGTGTAAAATACAGAAGAATGAAGACACTGGGCAATATGGGGTAATTCCAGTTTAAGAACCTATTACTATCATATAGTTACTTTATATGCATTTGTGACTGTATATTAACTGAACTGCTTAATAAAACATTTAACAAAGAAAAAAAGAAGAAGAGACAGTGAAAGAGAGAAAAGGAAGGGGCCACAGGGGAAATGTACATTTCTAGAGCTAATCCCCAGTGACTGACCTCATCCAACCTTCCCCACCTTCCTATAGTTACCTATCAGTCCACTCATACTAGAATGAACCGATTAGATTACTGCTCTCAAAATGGAATCCTTTTACCTCTGAATATTCCAGAATTAACACAGGAACTTTTGGGGAACATCTAATAGCCAGAACATTAAAAATACTTTTAATTAAAAAGTGAACTATGCAGAGAAATAATGTTTAATTGTTTGCAAGGGGATAGCTTCTTAGGACTGTAATCAAGAATGCTGTATTGTACTTAAATATTTTTTAAGAGAGAGGGACAGTGAGAGAGACAGAGAAAGAGAGAAACAACTTTATTTAGTTTTTCACATGGCCTTAGTTGCTCCAACACTCAGTTTTGTATGTGGTGCTGAGGTTTGAACCCGGGTCCTCATGCTTGCCAGGCAACCACTGAAACTGCTGAGCCACCACTCCAACCCCCTGTATTTAAATATTTTAAGAGAGATCTGAAATATATAGAAACAAATCAGAATGATGTGATGTGCTACATAGGTTAATTTAGCTGATTGTGGCAATAATTTCACTAAGTACATACGTTGTACAATCTAAATCCATGAAATGTGTATTTGTTAAGTACACCTTAATAAATCTGTGGGAACAAGGAAATATTGATCTCTGTACCCTCAGCACACACCACCAAAAATAAAAAAAAAACAACAGACAATAATGGGACTCTTATAGAAAGCAGGTGTAGAAGCTCATTCCAAGCAAAACTAGCATCTGAAAGAGGAATTCTGGGAGAAAGCAAGGCTTTGTTCAATGGCCAAGGAAGGCGTAAGAGGGAGCTGTGTTCACAAATCAGCTTCTGCACTCGTGGGGTTGAGGGTGTGCAGACACTGAATAAGAATCATGAGGGAGCAGGGCAGGAGGTAAAGGGACATTGCCTTCATGGTTTTCCTGGGAATGGTGGAGGTCTTTCAGGAACTCAGGGGCCACCCTTTTCACTCCTTTCATGGACTGGCAAGTTCAGCTTTCCTGGCGTACTGTTTTCTTTAGCCTTGCAGGGTGGGTCAGTGGAGATATGGCAAATCTAGGTCAAGTAAATCTTGTATTACAGTTTTGGACAAAATACTTCTTAAATATTTATCAGGTCTAAATGCAAACCCAAGGAAAATCAGGGCTAAGGCAGCAGAGGAGACAGGCACTATATGAAGACAGATACCAAGCCTTTTCATCTCATTCGGGCCACCCCCTGAACATCTGTAGGCCCAAGGTAAGACTCAGTGTTTTCAACAAGAGCAGCTTTCAGGTCCCTAGGAGCAACCTGGACAACTGTACCATCATAACTTACACCTTAGAGATACTATGTATGGAAGAGCTAGTGGAGATGGGAATGTACTGTAAGTGGAACTGAGAAGCTGATTGGTGAGCAGATCGCCCTCTTCTTCATCTCTCAGGCATTGGTATAATGGGATGATTTTCTGGGTCTGGTAACAGAAGAATATTTTAATTAATTCAGGAGTGGTCAGGTGATTGAGGGGAAGTTGGCAGAACCACAGAAAGTTCTGGCCAAGTATCTGACTTTATTCTGAGATTTGAAGGATAAAACCATGCTAGTCGGGGCAAGGGAAGGACATCTCAGCATGAAGAATGAACACAGGAACATGTCCCTAAACTCCAGTGTCTTCTACATCAGACAAAAGAGCACAACTCTTCCCACAATGGCTTGAGGTGTCTCTGAAGAGGGATTCATCTTTTTTAAAATTCAGGATAAAATGAGTCTGCAGTCGGCACTCTGATTGCCCTGGATATGATCTAGTCTTGGAGAGCAGGCAGGGTCAGGCCTGGCTTGAATTTGGGTGGAAGAAGAATAAAGTGAATATATTTCAACATCAGCAATGTTTATTCTCTTACCAAGTACTCATAGCTTAAAATAAGGAGTGTTTCCAGTTGGAAAGAGACCCCCGAAGGTAAACGTGCTTCAGACCCATGAAAGTCAGAATGTGGTCTGGCTGGCTGAAAAAGCAACCAGGGTAGATGGGGTAGCTGGTGTTGCTGAAGCCCAGTGTCTTCTGTTTCCTGCCTTCCTTTTTGCATTGCTATTGGGAGCGGGGAGAAGCAAACAACAAGCAAAATGGAGAGCCACTTCCTCCCCTTCGCTCCTTGCTCAGTTTTGAGGGTGGAGGTCCCAAAATGTTTGGCCAGATCTCCACTCTCCTGCCTAAAACCTAAGGTTCCCAGCCCAATTCCATCAGCTCAACCAGGAGGGCATGAAAAGACCAACACAGGAAATAAGAAGGGTTGAACCACTTCCACTGAAGGAAAGGTGAAAGCCAGAAGGAGTGAAGTGCAATGATCCAGCTAAAGTGGGTGGACTGGGGGAAGTGGTAAGAGTCCAGAGCAAGGTTGCTCCTCCAAGACGTACCTCAGCAAGCCTGGTTCTGCAGCCACCTGCTGCTCAGATTCCAGGACAATGAAAGGAATGAATCACTTTCCTAAAACGGAGCCCGTTTTTAGGGCTAAATGAGATTTAACTGACACAACTCAGTGTGAACAGTAGTGAATTTGTAGTATCATCAGTATGCCATGGGCAGGAAAGCAATGTATTTTCTCTGACCAGGAGTGAATGAATGATACGTGGAATGAGGCAATGCTAGGAAACTGGAGAGGGACTTTTAGTCATGGGAATGATGTGATTCACAATAAAACGACAAAACTTCTCAAGTGGCTAGACATAGGACACGAATTAGATTGTGGGAAAGACTAAAGTGAGATTGGAGATACTTCCCCAAGCATAATCATCCTTCCTTCAGCAAGTAACTTTATTTGAAGAAAATTTGTTGCTTTGAACAAACTAAACAGGCAACTATTAACAGGAATTATATTATTATTCTTCTATCAGTATTTCCACAGTTATATATCACTTTCCATTTGTGTTAATCAGCTTTTCATCACTATAATAAAAAATGAAAAAAAATCAACTTGGGAAGAGTATTTATTTTACTCTTGGTTTTAGAAGTTCATGGTTGGCTGGCCCCATGTGTCCTGGTCGTGTGCTGGCAATATCACATGGAAGGATGGTGCAGATAAGCCAAGCTTCTCACCTCATGGCAGCCCAGTGTAGACAGAGAGGGATGGGCTGTGGGAAGACAGCTTTCAAGGGCATGCCCTTGAGGACCCACTCCTTCCACCATCCCAAAAATCCATGAACCCATTTGTAAATTAATCCACTGATCAAAGCCGAGCCAGAGTGATCCAATCCTTTCCTGAAAGCCCCACCTCCGATCATTGTTGTGCTGGGGAGCAAGTTTTCAACATATGAACTTTGGAGGATATTTCAGAACGAAACCATGCTATCATTTTTTATCAAATTCATTGGAAGTAGTAGCAATAAAAAAGTTTGGGAAGCAATCACTGTGGCTCATGGAGCTGATTATAAAAAGAGAAAAAAAGTAAAAAAAAATAATTTTGGAATACAGAAAAGTTCTCATATAACCAAATAACCCTGAGTGATGACAAGAGAATTATATTCTCATAAATTTATTTAGTTTAAGGTGGGGGAGTGGAGTAGCCCCCATCATTTTGAAAATATTTCCTTTAAAAAAACTCTAAAATAAAAATGTAAAGGCATGCTTCATTTAGCTTTAACTCTGTTTCCTTAAAATTTGATGTAAATAGTATATTATTTTCCCCTTTACCGTGATTTATTGTAAATGGATTTGCAAAGAAAGGATATTGTGATTCTGGTCTTCCTTGTCTACCTGCAGACTTGGGTAATGTGTCTGCAATTTTCACATCAGTCTCCATGCTCCATGTTTTATTTTAGCAAATACAGAACTGCACAAACTTCAGCATCAGAACATTTTGTATGTAATCATTGAAACAAAATTGCTGTCTGGAACGAAGGACAATTATTTTTCCATTTGCTCAGATCCAGGCACACAAAATAACCCAGCTTGTGTCTTGGTCTTGGGGCTATTTTTTCTTGCAACTCAGGATCCTGTACATACAACCTTCCACAGGCAGAGGCACAGCCAGAGACTTTAAGGTGGCTCAGTCATGGGAGGGCTTCAGTCAACTTCTAAATTGGTCCCAGTTAACTGAATGCCTGGCACAGAACTCAGTTCTCTGGGCGCATCCGGTGCAGGCAGTTCAAGAGCTCACAAATACAGGCACCAGCATATTACAATCTCTTTAGGAGATATAGCCATGAACCACTGTGTTTCCCATAGTTTCTTTAACATCTTCCTATGTAGATAGCTCAGGGGCAAAATCTATTCATGATGTCTCAGCTTCTTTTCCAGTGTAGTCCACTCGTTTGTTTATCAGTCTCACTCAGTCCTTTTTCTTTGACTTGGTACTGTTTCCAAGTTTGCATTCATGTCTGCTTCACAGTGCCTCCTTGCTCTGCTCGAAGGTAGGCCTCCAAGGGAATCTTCCCATTCCTTCTGCTCAGTCCCTATCATGTTGGCTTGCAGCAGAAATATGGAGCAGAGGAAGAAGTCCAGACCCCTGAGCACAAGGTGCTAGTCTTTTTTTCTGATGGTTCCTATGCTGTTTTCCTATCAGTGCTCTGTTGGTTCCCTGTGAGGTACTGGGGCAAGAAGAAAATTGTCAGGTGATGAAGTTTTTCAATGCAGAGCAATGGAGTTCAGGTTTCACACTGTAGGAATTTAATGAAGAATTTTCATTCCAATGCATGTATTCAGAGACTAATAGAAGAAATACTGGAAATGCACAAATAATAAAAAAGCAACTATTACCAAAATGTTTGCCTTTTAAATTTCAATAATTTATTTTATATTCCTATAAGCTGGACATGTAGATAGTATTATTGTATACTCAGAAAATTTAATTTTTGTCTTGTCTACTAGGGTAGAGTTAGCAATTTAAAATCATACATAATAAAGTTAATTTGTGCATTGATATAACACATGTTATTAAATTGTCACACATAATCAAGCTAATTAAGATATCTATAGCTGTATATAGTTAATATTTTCCTTTATTTCTTCCTTTGTCCCTATTTTTCTTTCTTTTTTCCTTCCTTCCTTCCTTCTTTCATTTTTTTATGTTTCTTTACTCTTTCCAGCAAGATCTGCCCTCTAGAAAATTTCAAGTTCAGCATATGACAAAACGTTAACTGTGGTCACTTTGCTCTATTTTAGATCTCTAGAACTCATTCATTGGCACAACTGATGTACATCTACTTAAGAGAATTTAAGTAGATTTTGGGGGATTTTAAATCTAATAAGTGTCAGAAGCAGGCTGATAGTTCATTCCCTGTGAAGAGTGTGCTAGATGTGTGTGTGTGACTTAAAGCCATAAGACTGCATTTTATTGATGGCTTTTTCATCCCATTTTCTTGGGTTTGAGTACAGCACAAAAGAAAGGAGATAGATTAAGAGGTAAATTTTGACACAAATAAATTTTAAAATAGATCACATAATAGAGGCATAAAATTGCCACTTAAGAGAACTAAAGAGTCAGTAACCAAGTTTAGTTGGAGAAGAAATACAGGAAAGAAAAAATAGAAATATTTTGAAATAAAAGGCAATTTTGAGATGCTGGAGCAGAGGTTTAGTGGTTGGAGCACTTGCCTGGCATGAACGAGGACCTGGGTTCGAACTCCAGCACCACATACACAACTAAGTGTCAGAAAAACAGTGGCCAGATGGAAAAATAAATAAAATTGATTCTGTCTTTTAAGAAAAAGTCAATTTTGAGTTAAATCTTAAAAGGGAAGTTGAGATTTGGAATGTGATGAATTAAGGAAAACATTGAAGCATACATCATGGAAAGAATAATAACACATAGTGGATATTTATATATTTTATTTTTTTTATTTTATGACTTTGGAAAACAGAATAAAGAAATCATTAAAGCATTGTCAACACTGGGACTTTATCACTATGGTCACAAGAGTCACCTGATAAATACTTGCAGAATGAACACAGGTGACTCAAAGGGCCTTTTGTTGTTTTGAAGCTGTGTCTTATTGTGGAAGATTGAACAATGACTGACCAAAGATATCCATGTCTCATCCCTAGGCCTGTCACCATGTTGCCATATGTGCCAAAAAGGATGTTGTAGATATGAATACGTTTAGGATCTTGAGATGGAAAAATGTTCTTGGATTAGATAGAGATGTAATCGTGAGGGTTCTTGTAGCAGTGACACGGGAAGGCAGGATGGAGGAAGTAGGTGTGGAGATGAGAGCTGGAATATGTAGATGGAGCCAGATGAACCACACATTCATAGGATATAACTAGCTATGGATCCAGAGTCCAAGGGAGGTGTGGGTGTATCATGAACGAATGATGGTCAGCCCCTCACAGGGTGATTCAAAGATATGAAAACGCCCCAAGCAAGAGGAAGAGAGGCTGCACAGAAGAGAGGCATTCTGTGAGATTTCAGTGTGGGGCACTGAGATTCATTGAAATGCACACAATACACACAGAGAATTCTCAGGCTGGCTCACTTCTCTAATTAATGCCCTGAAATTTGCAAACAAGATCATCACTTTCATTATGAATCATCTGCCCAATCCTCTGTGCCCTGCCCCGTCCTCTTTAGTTGTGGCGCTAGTGTCCTGCCTAGTGGAGTTCCAAAGAGCAGCAGCCTCCCTTACCTTGGTAGTATCCTCTGGGGCTGAGTCCACCACTTCCACACTCCTGCAGAATAAGTGTGGACAGTGAGCTTCCCCCCACTCCACCAAGGTCATCGTAATGGATAACTGCTGGAACTCTGAGTTACATGTTCCACACCAGCCTCCTGAATGGCGCTGGAGGTGCCCTCAGGCGAGACCAAGGTCTGCAGGAGGCACCTGCTGGGAAACAGTGCTCCTCCCTGGAGCCTTCATTCTCCTGTCTCCCCTCCCTATTGGTGCTTCCTGAGGCACACACAGTCATCAATCTGAAGTGGTTGCCTGGCTTGCGATTAGTTTCCAGGGAAATTCCAACTGAGGCATGACAGGACCAACTCCAGAGCACCTTGGCACCAGCGAAAAACTCCAGCAGGACTCTCAGGGGACATCTTCAGACCTCTGACCACGAACTGCGGCAAGAAGTTGCAGCCCTGAATTTGTTGCTTGCTTGGTATAATTCCTCCAGGATCTTCTCTGTTAGAATCTCCCTATACACTCCTCATTTCTTCCATATTATTTCAACTCTAACCTAGTATCCCAAACTCTTATCTAAACAAGGTGTTTTCTCCCAGGTTAGTACAGGTGACAGTTTCTCTTATTTTCTTACTCCTGGATATTAGCATGACATTGTTCATGTTTTACATCTCAAATTCAATCAAGTCAAATATAAATCATGAATGCCCATACCTAAATAATGTTTCAGAGAATGGATTTGTGTTCTGAATACTCTTTGAGTCAAGATAAACTGAGGAAAGAGAAAAATACTTGAGGTATTTGAAAAAGGAGAGAATGTAAATCAATAGAAATGCAGGCTAATAAAAAATCCTTCAAAGAGCAGGACTAGTAAACAACGGAGAAGAAGCCTAACAAAGATTAGAAGGTCAGGAACAGGACAAATTGTAAGACAAACTTGTCACCCTGCAGGAACGCTTTAAGTAAGTTATCTGAAAGCCACCTTCACAACCTCTTACCTTATATCTGCACCAATATGCATACCTGTCCTCTCTTGCCAGAGCAAAGATGGGTCTGCATTTGGGTACTTTGCAAAGGTATGGAGAGTGTCTCCCAGGTGTGGAATTTAGACTTCAAAACTTATTAATAAATAAGTCTCAAAAACATGATTTAAAACTCCCAGCTGCAACCATCTAAGGAAGTCAGAGAAGTGGATAAGAACAACAAAAGTGTCTACAGACCATTCACCACAGCAAAAGGATAATAACATGAGATTAAAATAAATAAAATGGAATTAAAGAATGCATTATCTTTAACACCACTTAGAAGGACAAATCTTACAAGAAGTGTTCTGAAGTGTGCATGGTCTCTAGGAAATAAGGGATTGCACTGTTAGTTATGCACTTTGTAATGGTTTAAGCAACACTAAAGTGCTCAAAATGGAGCATGAAACTCAAACACAATAAGACAGAGCAGTAGAATGATAAAAATGATGACAAAGGATAAAACAGAGAGAGGAATCATGGAATGGATAGGATAAACAGGAAGTACAAAAGAAAAGTGGAGATTGAAATACATAATTAACTATATTAAATCAAAGATCAAATGCTCCATTCAAAAACACAAATATTCCCATACTAGAAAGCACAATGACAACAACTGCAAAAATAAAACTGAATTTTTTTTTTTTTAGGAGAAGCATCCGAAATATAAGGATACAAAAAGACCAAGAGTGAAATGATAGAAAAACACATTTCACGCAAGTCCAACTCAACACATTGAAAACCATGACTTTGATTATTACACTGGTACTCAATAGCTCACATTTGCTTCTTTGTTTGAAAAAGAAGTGTCCTCCAAACACTGCTGGACAGCGATGGCACCTGTTTTTGTCCATCCTCTCCCCAGAAGGTCACATTTGCATAATAGTTCAGATTGCCCGTTCGTCCAAGGAAGGCCTTTCCAAGGCAGGTGGGTTTCCATGCACTTGACATGGAGAATATGCAAAGACCTTAGAAAAATGTTATCTAGATAAACTTATGCGGCCACCACAAATGGCAGCGATATTTATTACTTACTGTACAATGGGCAGGTTGTACCGTTGGTAATTCCCGGAGCCAGCATGATGTGATTAATATAGCTCCTGCTTCCTCCAAGCCATAAAGCACAGAGGCAAACAGCAGAAGAGAAATTAAAAGAATGTCAGCTCTATTTAGAAATTCTTTGAATTAACCGTTAGAAAGTTGAGAAAACCACTGTTTAATGGCGTGCTCTCTGTGACTTTGTTTCTATTAATGAAGGTCAGGTTAATCCCAATATGAAAGTCGTGTATGAGGAGAGATTGGCAGCTTTTTGTTCTCTCTTTGTCCTGACATTAGAACAGAAATAAAGCTAATCTTTGGGATCAGCTACTTAATAGCATGCTATGAAAGAATTGGAAGAGCTCTACACATTCAGGAGGATTTGTTGATTTGCTCCTTGTAGACCTGGTGCTAGGCACAGGGAGCAGGTAGAGATAATCAAGACTGGACCCAGGAGCTCCAAGCCCCATTGGACACTCACGTGGCCTAGTCTCTCGTGATTTTAGATGGAATTCCTTAGACCACCATGTGTCCCCATATCTAAGACGCCCCCCTGACTACCAGGTGACAGAGCCACTCCTCTCTGCCTCTCTTTTCTCAGTCTTACCTGCCTTTTTCTTTTTTCTCAAGAACACTAATGTTCCTGGAATGTATTTTGTCATCATTACTTCAAAGGCTTGTATAAGAATACAATTAATTCTTGTATAAGAATATAAACTCCATGAAATCAATAGCTTTGTCTGAAATCACTATTATTTCTCTTCTGCCTAAATCATCTCCTACAAAAAAGTGGGTTTAAAAGAATATTTTGGATAACTGAGTAATTAAATGATTCAGTCATTAGTAAATAAAACTATCAAATGCAAAGATGTAAATGTAATTGAAAATTCATAAATCAAGGGTTGGAGATGGAGCTCTGTGGCTGAGCTCTGATTATGCAAAGTCTTGGAATCAAACCCAGCACTGGAAAAAGAAGAAGGAAAGAAAGAAAGAAGAAAGAAAGAAAGAAAGAAAGAGAGGAAGGAAGGAAGAAAGGAAAGAAGGAAGGAAGGAAGGACGAAAGAGAGCAGAAAGAAAGGAAGGTGTGAGATTCAAATGTACTGATTGCTGTCATCCAGGCTTCTATTAGCCACATATACTCATAGAAATATAAGCAAAGCAACTGAAACACATGTTTGAAATCAACTTTGTGGAAAGGTAGACAAATGCATTCAAAGAAGCAATTCAGTGGAAATGACACTTTCACCTGAGAGATGTTCAGAGTCCATGCAGAAAGGGAAGACAGACAGCTTTAGTAGAGATGAGACTTCTGGGGAGGTTTGTAAGACTCCCTTTTCTGTATTTGTGTTTTTCCTGCTAACATCCTCATGCCTTGGGGCTAGGAGAGCTTAGAGGAGGGAAAGGGAGTGGGAGTTGCTCTGTTGGTACGTCACCCAGCAGGAGCACATCAGCAGCTCAGTCTGTAGAGTCCTGAGTGAGGCACAGACCCACAGAGGGGCAAGGTGCTGTCCTGACCCTGTGCTATCTGGCTCAGCTGTCTTGCCTCACTCTCACAGAGCACACCGCTCAATGCAGATCTCGGGAAACCAAGAGTCAGGCAGATTCCTCCCAAGAGGACTGGCTCTGGCCTGGGCCCTCTGCACTGCTCCATCCTCTCTCTAAGCGGGCCTCCTGTGCTGTTGGGGCATCCATCCTACATTACTGCTGTCCCACCAGGGGGCTCCGTGTTTTAATAACAAGTGTCTTCCTTAGGTCATAGTTTGGGAAAAACTAGCAAGAAGGGAGGTTTATTAGAGCTCAGTGGGTACATTCTCACATCTCTCAAAGAACATCCCCCCTTCTCACATTGGCTATGAAGAATAATGTGTCTCTATTGGCAACTAACAACAAAACTAAGGTGCAAGGACCTTATGATACTGCTAGCCAGGGACAGTGACATATGCCTGTAATCTCATTAGCTTAGTAGGCTGAGACAGGAGGATCACACATTGAAAGTCAGCCTCAGTGAGTTAGCTAGGCAATAAGCAAATTAGCAAGACCCTGTCTAAACATACAGAAAAAAATAAAAATTTAAGGAGCTGGGGAGGTGGCTCATTTGGCTCATTGGTTGAGTGCTCTTGGGTTCAATATCCAGTACAAGAAAAAAATGTGGAAACTATTTAAGATTGTGTCGAGAGAAAGATAGAAACTGGGTATTTTCCAGCACACTGGTTGAATGGCCACACTATTAAGAAGCTAGAAATCAGGTTAAGAGGAAACCAAGTCTCAGAGGGGCAGAACAAAGACTTTGAATCATCCTAAGTCATATGTTCAGCAGTGAGTGATGCTTGTTCTTTAATGAACTGGAGGTGTATAGGACAAGAACTACTCTGAGATCAAAGGAGACAGCATGGAGAGCAGTAGGAAATAAGTAGTACCAGGGATGCAGAATTAAATCTGACATTAAAGACAAAAATAGACAGTTATCTTGGCCAATGCGTGGTTGAGGAGGGAGGGTCTGTCCAAGTGGTGGCCACTCTCCCGCAGTCCCACAGCAAAGCCACTCCTTCTCCAAACAGGTAAGAACCCAGATTGCTGCCAAAACTAGGTACTGCTTCTTGGTCTGTCATTGCATTCCAGAGTAACTTTGGCAAACTCTGTGCTGCTTGGACTTGTCGTGGAATAGTGTTCATTTCCTTGTCTTTCCCCTTCTTTCAAGGATGGCATGATCACTTATGTCTCCCCGCCAAATCTGCATTCATTGCTAGAAAAACTCAATTGGTAATCCCCACTACAATTCCACAATGGAAACCTTCTTCACCTCTGTGCTGTAGCCTGGGTTTAAAGTCCCAAAGTGTTTCAGTATCTAATATTTTTCTAGCAACTGTAACTAGTAAACCCACATCCCTTGGAGATGTCAAAGGAGGGAAGACATAAAGAATGGCTTTGCATTTGGAATTGGGTGACTACTACCTGAACTTATGGGTTTACCTACATTTGGGAGGCAAGATAAAGAGAGAGAGGGAGGGATATTACTGCATGAGACAGAGTAACTGGACGTACATTCTCTGTCTCTACCTCTCCCTCTCTCTCTTTTTCTCTCTCTCTCAACACATATTTACATACACTTATGTCAAGCACAGTACAAATGTGGCTGAAAAACTGACACATAAGAATGAGGGAAGGGACAGATCATTGAAGATGCCACAGGGGAGGCAGATCAGGATCCGTCACCTGCCTTCCGACATGTAGAATGAGTCTGAGTGGTAAGTAGCCTGCCCGTGGCCCTATAGTCCTTACGCAGAAGAGTTATACATATTCACAGCTTTACAAATGCCAAGTTTTGTTGTCTTCCTAGGTCTGAACTGGATCATTTCTTTCCTTAAAATACATCTACAGATGAGCCAGATTGATCTCCTCATAGGAAGGTAAGCTCAGGTAACTCAGGTAAACTCATAGGAAGATTTACTCATCGGAATGTAAACTCAGCAATGTTGCCCTGGAGTAATGAGCATTAACAATTAGAATATTATCCAAGCAGGTCATAAAAAATAACTAGGGAGACATTAAGAAGCAGGAGTGTTATCATTAAAGATGATGGCCAAGCAGTGGCCCATAAACATCTCCAATCACCCAAAACCACATTCCTCCAGTGCCTGGAGCAATAATGAGTTGCAAGATTTTATCTCGGAAACTGTCTCTGGAGAGAAAAGTTATTGAATATTTCTCAGCCATTAAATCCTTTGGCAGTATGAAGTGATTAGGTCCCCCACAGACCCAGCCTCTGACCTAGATTGAATGCATTTTGTGTATAAAGGGGAATGTGAAGTCACTTTCGCCCATTGTCTATGTAACAGCATTCATCGTTCACTCCTTTGACACGTAGTGTGTCCACCTTTCATGTCTGTTCCCATTTGTTATTGAAGCTCTGTTAGCACTGACAAGGTTGCTGTTGCTGTGAGTTGGACGTGATGAAAAGAATCGTCAAGGTCATTTGTTTTTGGAACAGGATGTTAATTATGAAACAGAAAGGACATTCATCACTTCATGCTTCTTCAGTGAGGACTGCTTCTCTAAGTACAGCTTCTTAACCATAGAGAGAAATCGTGTGTGAGACAAGCATTTTGGGTAGGTTGGCCCATGTTTTTAATTGTGTCCTTTGTATCTATGGTCGCTTGGTATCCGGTCAGTGTGTAGTTAGGAACACACAGCCCTTCTCCTCTCCTTCACTTCCTACTCACTTTGGCACTTAGCACAGGAGTTTTCTGATGGTCTTCAACCCTAGGAAAACTGTTGCCTGATTACTGAGACAGATGAGTAGGGTCTAGAGTCCAGAGTCAAGCTGGCTTGTCACCTCCATGCTTCTCTTGTTCTTATGGTGAGCATGGGGGGCATCATTTGATCTGAAATCAGTATCTAATGTCTACCTTGATGTTAACATGGGACAGAGCCAATTCCTCACTCACTGACCTCTTGCCACAAAGAGCCTGCCTGAAAATTTGACAGGATAATTATCCAAGTTGCAGACTGCTGCCATCTCGGATTATCTCATTCACTGCCTCTAATGAATCTTCATTAGATGCTGTTGGCAGAGCATTCACAGGTGCTGGAGAGGTGGCTAAGCAGTTGAGCACTTGCCTGGCATGTGCAAGGACTAACCTTCCATCCTGAGCACTACATACACAACAAAGTGAAGGGAAAAAAATAGATGAAGAAAAAAAGATTGACTCCCTTTCTCTCTCCCCAGAGGAAAAAAAGAAAAAAAAAGGTGTTCATGTAAGTATCATGATGCTCTTGCTAACAAAATTACACACTAAAGTGCAAAATACTAGCAAAAATAAAGTACCTAATTAAAATAAGTGTTTATTGTTCTTCATTTGCAACCAAGAATAATAAATATTTCTGAACATGATATAAAAATGAAAATATGTAATGCACACCATTATCAATATCCTTAAATTCATCTTTACCAATGTGGTTAAAAATGTATAGTTGAATATACAATGCTGTAGAGTCCTTGTACAATACATGACTTGACACATAAGGTCTCTATCCTTCACTTAAATAAAGGCAATTATATTCAAAACTACTATCTGATCTAGAAATGAGCAGCATGATAACCTTCAGGGGTGTTTTTTTAAGACTTATTTCCCCAATATCCAGCCCAAATTGACAGTCAGTCCTTCCCTCTTCATCACCCTGAGTCATGAATATTCCTAAAAGCTTTCTTTCAAGTCTTCCTTGAAACATTCATTTTTGCTTGGTCATGCTTCTGTTATAAGAGTTAAAGGGGGCAGGAGACTAGGTTGGTGGTTCTTTTTTGCTTTTTTAAATCAATATATATATACATTGCATTAAGCAATGCCTAACTTAACAAATCCTTGTGGGTAAATGGTTGGAGTGAAGGTGGAAGGAAAAGAAGAAGGAGGGGGAAGGAGGAAGGAAGGGAGGAAGGAGAGGAAGGGAACTGGCTTTCCTCCCAATCCTTGTCTTGCAGCTCTCTTTCCAGCACTCCCTAGCTATTTAATTATCTTGACTTTTCCTGTGCACCCAAGAACTTCCTCCAGATGAACCTATTCCCCTACATACTGCATTACCTGTGCCTTCCAACAAATGGAGATGCCGTAGTTTCTTCTTCTGTCTTCTTGTGAACCTGTTTTTCTGGACCTGGCTGTTCCTCTCTGTGCATTGATGGTATGCCCCACTCCCGACTTCCTCCCTGGGCGCCCTTTGGGTGGTGGTTGTAATTGGATGCACTTTGTCACACACAGATCCACTCTGGGCCCCTGCAGATACCCAGTTCCACTTTTTAGACCTGTGACTTAGAGCCATGCCTCAGTTAGTCTGGTCTAGGAAGAATTTAGTCACTGTCTTGCATTTACCACTCTTCTCAGTCTCTTTTGTCTACATGAGACAGTTTTAGGAGAGATAGTAAAGTGGTTAGGTACTTAGGACAGGACAAAGGGCCCCAACTAGCTTGCAGAGAGTGATTGACAGGGCATATTCAGGGCCTTCATATGCAAATGACCATGTGGCACACCTGTGGGAGCAACTCCTTTGTCCCTTGCATAGATATTAACCAAAGACTTTGGTACTGAGTTTCAATGCCTGCTTTGCATAGGTTTCAACCAATGATGTAGATGCGTTTCTCAATGCCTGCTTTGCATCAATGTTAATTATGCTCATACCCCAAATCAATATAACCCCTGGCCTGACCTCCAGTAGAGGATGTGCTGTTTCCAGGTGCCCCTCTGCTTTGTGGAGTCTCTGCTCCCCTTCCTTAAATAAATCCTACTCTTTTTACTCCCCTTCCGTGGTTGTCCATGGATTTTATTCTTCAAATTCATGAAACAAGAACCCAGAAGATTGGTGCTGAATTCCTGGGATAAATTTCCACCACACCAAGAGCTGCAACACCCAGCTTTTAGCTGGAGAGCTGCTAACACTGTTTCGGCCTCAGAAACCTGCAGCCATCCCAAATTCCCAGTTTTAGCTGGGAATCACTGCAAACACTAGAAGCAGGCTATTTTGGCTGCTGGAATCTGTAGAGGCCCAGACTCCACTTGCCAGTGGGAGTAGAGAATCCGGCCTCATCTCAAAAACCCCGCATCATTTATAAACAACTTAAGGAAGCGGGTGCTTAAGTCGCTGGTTTTTATGTGAACTATCAAATCTCACTATCCCAAGACAGTGTGGATTACAAACACATCTTTTTAATGTTTGTACAATATACCATGTTTTAGTCATCACCCATTATTGGGGTGTTAAGTTTGTTCTAGATCCCTATACAATAAAACATCTGTTTATATACATGAAAACTGTATGGGGAAAGTTTTGTCCAAATTTAGAATTATGCATACTTCTGAAAATGGAGTTACTGCAGCAGAAGGTATAACGTTTTAAATACTTTGTTGGCATATTGCCACACTTATTGCATCTTCATATACTGTCATACCAACATGAGAGACGGCCAGCACTATTATATCCACTATTGGATTAGAAACTGGTATTTTCCTTTTAAAATTCAGCTATTGGTGTTGTAGAATATGGGTAATAAAAATACCCTCCTTAGGACTCAGGGTGGAGCTCAGTACAGAGCAACTGCCTAGCAAGCACAGGAACCTGGGTTTCCGTAGCTACAACTGTAAGCAAGCAACAAATCCAAACAATATCATTCATTATAATAATTTTCTCGAAAAAAGATAAATCATTTTATTTCACTCATTATTCCAAAAAACATTGTGTGACCACAACAAGATACTTATTATTATAAATAGTTGAGATGAAATAGAAATATAGCAGTTGTGACCCTGGTGCTTCTCATTTTCCATTCCAATACAACATCTCCTTTGCTAAATATTAAAAAGCACTTTGGTATCTTGGGGAAGTTTTGAAGAGTTCTGATTTTTCCCCAAGTCGATCCAATTCTAGACATCGAAATAGAGATACCATCTCGTACCAAGAAGAATTTTTTATTTGTTTTTGTTTTCTAGCCAGCTGGCTCCAGAGCCTGACTAATTAATGGTAATCATTCCAGCGGCTTCTGCGGAGGCAGCATCCTCATCTACATTCTTCCTCTTGCTTCAGTGAAGGGCAACTAAGCTGAAGTTGCCTGACCGGCTGAGCAATCAGACAGGTGGTTCTTTTGCTGCTCTGAGATGAGAAATAGCAAGGAAGCACTGCAGCTGCTGGTGTATTTCCTGTGCCAGCAAACTCATCCCAGGAAACTAAAATTATCCTGTGGGACAATTGAGCAAATATGGAAGATTTTCTTCTAGTAATGCAATGTATCAAGCATTTAAAACTCTCATTTTCTATCAACTCCATAAATCAACTTTAGTTTCCCAGACCAAACTCATCAGAAGGTACCAAGCAGTGTAAAAGGTAATGGCAATGCTAATTAAATCAATGTCTAGAAGCCACAGGATACAGCCCTTCATACCCAAGGAAGATTCCTGCTCTGGACCTCACTCCTGTCAATGTCCTTTGCCACCATCACACTATCTGCTCAATCTAGATTCTGGTGACTCTGCAGACAGGATTCTTCAAGCAATTGCTATCCTGATCAGTCAATAATGATCTCCACAGGTTTCAAATAAATAAAATGCAAGGTCCCAAATGAAAATAGGTGTTTGTGAGATACCTAGCTTGAAAATTTTTAAATATTAACTTCTTTATTTCACAAGAATCCAGTAAATTAGGTGGCATTCTCATTCTTTGGCAAGAAAAATGATACTAGCAGAGGTTAAATAATTTGGCTCAGGTAACCAAAACTGTGCCTAATGCAGTGCAGGGTCAAAACCTGACTTGAAGCCCATTCACAACAGTATCAAGTGGACCCACATCCTATTACAGGGGGACATAGTGAGCAAACATTCAGATTCTCCACGAAGAGGACAGCACCCAGAAGTGATTGAAAACAGATTAACTTCTGTGTTTGTGGCTATGGGAACTATTGCTGAAATACCCATGATTTCTGTTTTCATTCCCTTTACATAACATACTATGTGATTAAAATGATAAGTTATTAGCAAACATTTTTTATGAGATTGAATTCTTTGGGATAATTTTATCTCTCTACTGATCTATGTTCATAAAATATATCTATCAATTTACAACATGCATATGTAACTCGAAGACATTGGCTGTAAAGGAATACAATGGGTATAGTCACTTGATTTTGGGTGCCAGTTTCCTCATTGATTAAGGAACTGGAAGTGAGAATAACACACTATCTCTCCATCCATTCTTTTCTCAGGCAAAAACCATGTAATTTATCAACATCACATTATAATTAAAAGCCAGAACAAAATAGATTAACACATTAAAGTAGCAGTCTGTTAGAGAAAATGATTATAATCAAAACCAGAAATTATTCTATAAACAGTTTATGAGCCTTATTTTGCTCCTGAGCAGACTATGAACATCTTGGGAATAACGAAGGCTTGCATTCATCCGTGTGTTCCCATCACCCGTAATAGGGTTTCTTTCAGTGCCATGCGTTAGTCAATATGAAGTAAGTGGATGTAGGAATGAAAAAATATAATTTAGACAACGTGATCTATTCAGATGGGAAGATACGTATTACAAAGTATGATATAAAGGGCTTTGTAGGTTGCTTATTTTCATTTGGTGGAAAGTTGTAACAATGGGGACAACTGATGCACATCTAGATACATGAAGTCACCTAATAACTCATCTATGATACAATGTAAGAACGTTCAGAGGTGAAATTTTATTTAGTTTTTCTTGTGACTTTCATTGCTATAACAAATTGTTCTGTACATGGTGCTGGGGTTTGAACCTGCGTCCTTGAGAGCATGCCAGGCAAGTGCCGGAACCGCTAAGCCACTGCTCCAGTCTATATAAAGTTTAGTTAAAAAGACAATGTCTGTAACTTTTCAAATATTGGGAGATATGTAGTTATCCAGATCCACGCAGCTCAAAAGTCTTCAAACAGATTAAGCAAAAGATGTCTTCACCAAGATGCATTATATTCAAATTGTCAAAACTCAAGGACAAAGAGAAAAATGTGAAAGAAGGAACAGGAAAGTGACACATTTCATGCAAAGAAAACCCATGAGACTGCAGGAGATTCTACCAGGAAGTTTTCAGGCTAGGAGAAAATGAGATCATATACTCAAAGTGCTCTAAGGAAAAAAATAAAAACTTCCAAATTATAATACTTTATCTGCCAAAGCTGTCTTTTGGAAATGAAGGAAAGATATTTTCCAACGGCTGGACTTCATCATCGGTACATCTGCCTTGGAAGGCATGCTAAAGGGATGCTCCAAACTAAAACAAAAAGATGCTAACTACTAGCAGGAAACTTGAAATTTCCCTAGGAAAGCAAATACATAGTCAAATTCAGAATACTACAATATTGTAATAGTGGTGTTTCAAAATCTTTTAACTCTAGCTAAAATGTTACAGGTAAAAAGTATTTAAAATAAGTAGGTAATAGGTTGGAAATTTAGCTCAGTGTCATAGCACTTGCCTAGCATGTACAAAGCCCTGATTTCAGTCCTCAGCCCTAAAAAAAAAAAGAAAGAAAGAAAGAAAGAAAAGTAGGCAAACAATATGAAAATATGTCAGTGAAACATATGCACGTGCACAATCTGAAGCAGATGTAAGTTGTGACATCATACTATTTAATTTTGTTAATTTTGGAGTGAAAAGCAGAAGCACAAGGTTTATGAGTGCATCGGAAGATAAGCTGTTAGCTTAAAAGAAACTAATATAAGACTTTTTCTCTAACCTGAGGTTGACAACTAAACCAAAACCCATAACAGGTACATGAAAAGATTAAGAGAAAGGAATCAAAAGTACATGACTACAGAAAATCATCAAATTGCAGAGGAAGACAGTAAGAGAGGAGGAAAGGAACAAAAGATCTACGAGATTCCAAAACCAATGAACATAATGGGAACAGTAATTCCTTACTTACCCATGATTATTTTTTAAAGTCACGTATATTAATTTTTTTAATAAAACATATAAAATTGCTGAATGGGTAGAAAAATGAAATCACTCTATAACCTTAGCTTATGAGAAACTAATTGAAGATTTTAGATACTCAATGGAAGTAAAGCAATGACAATTTATTGCATATAAATCAGAACAGAGCAGGAGTGGCTATTTGTACTTCAAGCAAAGTAGATTTTCAATAAAAGATAGGAACAGAAGACAGATAAGGTCATTATATAATGATAAAGAGGTCAATTAATCAGGATAAAATAACAATTAAGTGTATATAAAACCAACATCAAAATATCTAAATGGTGCAGACAGTATTTACACAATTGGAAGGAAAAATGTATAGCAATAAAAAACAATTGCATGGGAATTTAATATTCCACTCTGTTATGGACAGACTTCATAGACAGGAAAACAAAGAGAAGATACTAGACTTTGACCTTAGCCCTTATAGCTGTAATAGATGTATTTAGAATATTTCATTAGGAAGCAGCAAAATACATATTATTCTCATGCACACATAAAACATTTATCAGAAAAGACCACATGTTTGGTCATCAAACAAGTAAATCAATTTTAAGAATATTGAAATCATCAAGTATCTGATAATATATAGAATTAGAAAAAATAACAGGAAGAAATGTAAAAAATGAACCAATATTTGGGAATTCAACACCACCAATGAGTAAAGAAGAAACCAAAAGAAAGTGAAAACACATATCATGAGACAAATTGGAAACACAGTGTGGTAGATATATTTCCAATGTTATAACAGATAACTAAAACAATGAGCTGAACGGTGGAAAGGCCACTCCGGCTCACAGCTGAGGAGACCCCATTCCCGGCCATGTTGTCCTTGACCCTATGCTGAGGCAGCACATCATGGAGGAGCTGCTTGCCTCCTGGTGGCCAGGAAGCAGAATGTGCTGATCAGTTTTTCATCACTGTGACCAAAATGCCCAACAAGAACAACTTGAAGGAGGAGATATTTATTTTGCCTCATAGTTTTAAAGGCGTCAATGCATGGTTAGCTGGCTCCACTGCTCCATCACAGTGGAATGATGTGGCAGAGGGAAGCTTCCCACCTCATGGTGACCAGGAAGCAGTGATGGGGACAGGGACAAGATCTATCTTCCCGAGGCATGACACCTGTGACCTACTTCCTTCAACCAGTCCTATTGCTTGTAGACCCCAGCACTTCCCAGGAGTCCCTTTGGTTATGACTGGATTAATTCATTGATGAGCTCACAGCCCTCTTGATTCAATTTCTTTCCAAAAGTCCCACCTCTGAATACTGCTGCACTGGGGACCAAGCCTTCAACCATGAGTTTTTGGACAACACTTAAAAATCAAACCACAATCAGGAGAAAGACAAGAAATGGTCAGGGTCTGACATCCTTTCAAAGTCACATCTCCAGTGACCAAATTTCTTCTCATTATACCCCACCTAATGGTTTCACCACCATTTTCCAGTAGTTTCAGTCTGGAAACCAGTCTTCCTTCCTTTCTTTTTTTTTTTTTTTATTTGTTTCTTTTTTAATAGAGAAGGACAGTATATGTGAGAGAGAGACAGAGAGAATTGATTTTTATTGAGTTTTTGTTGCTCAGACACTTAGTTGCGTACATGGGTTCTGGGGTTTGAACCAATGTACTTGCGCATGCCAGGCAAGCATCATAACCACCGAGCCACTGCTCCAGCCCTGGAAACCAGTCTTTAGCAAGTGGGCCTAAATCGACATTACTTTTGATATCCAAACTATTGCATATGGGATTCTGCAAAAAGCAATTCCATGAAGGAAGCTTATGATAAAGAAAAAATAAACTACATTAAGAATTTAAAAAGATTTCAAAGAGTATACCTTTAGGGCTATTGCTGTAACTGAGTAGTAGAACACTTACTTAGATATATGAGGCCCTGGTTCCAATAATAGGCTCTCACAAAAAGAAAAGGGTCTAAATTTACACCTTAAAAATTAGCAGAAGAAACACAAACTAAAACCAAAGTTAGTAGAAAGAAGGCAAAAGGAAAACTATTATTTGAGCAGAAATAAATGTGATAGACAATAGACAATAGAAAACATGAATGAAACTAAGATTTGTTTATAACAAGATAGCTGAATGAAGGATAAGTCACAGTACCACCTCAATAGGTATAGAAAATAAAATTTCATAAGCTCAACATACTTTCTTGGTAAAACTTTAGCAAACCGCTGGAGCGGTGGCTCAGCGGTTTCAGTGCTTGCCTGGCAAGCACGAGGACCCGGGTTCAAACCCCAGCACCACGTACACAACTGAGTGTTGGAGCAACTAAGGCCATGTGAAAAACTAAATAAAGTTGTTTCTCCCTTTCTCTGTCTCTATCACTGTCCCTCTCTCTTTAAAAAAAAAAAAACTTTAGCAAACCAATTATACAGGGAATGCAATTCAATATAACAAAGACCAAATATGACAAGCCCATAGTTTTTATCATATTCAATACTGCTTGGTTCAAGTGAGATTTGGATTGAGACAGCATTGAAATAAATATTTTATTGATCATTTTTGCATCTGTGTTCATGAAAGATTTTGATCTGCACTTTTCAGGTAATGTCTATGTCTGGTTTTGGTGCTAGACCTAGCCATTGCATGAGAAGCCCGGCTCTAGAGAATGAGTTGGGGGGAATTCTATCTTCTCAGAAATACTGTAGAGATTTTGTTAAATTTCCTCCTTAAACATTTGCTGGAATTTGCCAGTAAACCTTTCTGAGCCTGTTGATGTCTGCCTTAGAATGTTATTAACTAATGATTCATTGTTTTAAACCAACATATGCCTTCTAAGGTTGTTTATTTATTCTTGGCAGATTATATCTTTTAAGAAATGAATCCATTTCTTCTAGGCTTTGTCATTGTGAGCATAGAGTTCTTCATAATTTTACCATTGTTTTGATATCCCTAATCTTTGCGATAGTTCTTATTTTATTTCCAATGTTTATACTTTGTTCTCCTAATTAACTGGGCAACAGGCTAACCAATTCTGTTGATCTCCTGAAGCAGCCATTTTTTTATTTCATTGAATTTTCAATTTTCTCAGTGATTTCCCTGAATTTTATTTGAGTGACTTTAAACATAAAATAGACTTCATCAAATAATACTTTTGTTCACCAATTCAACAGCATGATTAGTCAAGGCACAGATGGGAAAAATTTATTCACAGTGTATGGATGTGATGAATGACACAAAAATACATAAATAATTTCACCATACAAATATTAAAATGATATGCGTTTAAAAATATGGACAACATTTTTGAGTAAAACATCCACAAAGAAAGATGTACCCTAACAAAATAAAAAGTACTTGTTTGGGGGCAGGAGCAGTAGCTCGGTGGTTATGTCACTTGCCTGGTGTGCACAAGGTGTGGATTTGAACCCCAGCAACACATATACAACTCAGTGTTGGAGAAACAAAGTCCACATGAAAAATAAATAGAATTGATGATTGATTCTCTTTTCTTTTCTCTCTTTCACTCTCTCTTTTTAAAAAAATGTGCTTGCTCTTCTCATTATCTGGGAAAAGTAAAGTATTGCCCTCTATATCGCTGTACTGTATAGAATCTGCTCAAATTTATAGATATGTCAACACTAAATGTTTGCAGGGCATGGAATGGCTAGAAATTTCATGGTTTTGGTACGTGTGTAAAATTATAAAGCCACAGTTGAAAATGATTAGCAGTTTCTTACAAAGCTAATATAAATATATATATTAATATGTATATGCATGCATATGTATATTTTATACATAAACGTTTCATATATATTATAAGTTTTATTGATTTATATGTATATTTTATGCATACATGTCAAGCCTCCTACTGAGCAGTTATGCTGTTAGAATATTTCTGTGCAAAGACACGTGCAGTCATAATTTAAGTAGCTTTGTCTAGGATGGCCTAGGTGGAAGTAACCCAAATATCCATCCACAGGATAATTGATAAAATAGCATGGCTTATGTATACAATGGAAGATTATTCATCAATGAATATAACTAGAGCAACTGATACCTGTACTAGCACAAAATAAATTAACAACTATATGCTGAATAAAAGAATATAGATGCAAAAATATCTTGTGGATTTCTGATATAGTAGTGATATAAATCAGAAGTAAGGTTCAAAATGGAGATTAACTAGTAAAAAGCATGAGAAAATTTCAGGATATTGAAAATATTCCATTTTTTTATATGGCGTTCAAAATGAGTTAATCTTAAGTTTGCCCTGTCAGCATGTATATCCTATATCTTTTTTAACAAAAACAGAACAGAAGCAATTACCATGTCAGAAATGTGCCTAAGGAGACTGTCTTTCATTGATTTAGTATATGCTTGTTTGCATGTTGTATGTTGTATTGCAGATGTTTACGAAATGTCCTTTTTAAGCTCTTTGGTATTTCCCAGCTTCCTAGACGTGTAGACTCAGAGGTTCAGTGTTAGAGAGAAAACGGTGCGTGGTCTGGAGTCAGGTGTGTCTGTGGGGGGCGCTGCTCCTGCTACTTTTGGAATGTTAAGTTGGTCAAATTGCGTCTGACCTCCAGGGTACCATCTCCTCTCCTGAAACTCAGAGATTTTAAAGGGTTGTAGTGAGAGAAAAAGAACATAAAGCATGAGGAAAACTACAGTTGCTCACTAGTGAACAGCATATTTATATTGAATGTGTACATTTGTCTAGAAATTTACTAGCTTTACTTGTTTCACCTTAATCCTCCTAACACTCCCATGGGTTAGAAGTTATTGTTCTTCCCCTACTGAAGATGCAGAATTTGAATATAGTAAATAACTTTCTAAGGTCAAAGTACCATAGGCAGTGTTAGCATTTGCTCTTGGGAGTGGGGCTCAGAGCTACTTTTTCACCATTACTCTCTGCCATTGCCTCTGGTGATTATTGCTACCCACCTATTCTAACTTCCCCAGTAGTTGATCTCCACTTCCCTAGACAGGTGACAACCTTGGCTCTAATTTACCCTCTTCAGTTTAGGGGGCTCATATGTCCAAGGGCATAGTCCTTGCGGAACATCTCCAATGTTTAAAATTGCTATCTTTGTTTTGAAATAAAAATTATGCACAGGTAAAGTCCAGCGCATGTGCTGGACCAGTCTCCAGTCTTTGGATATGACAGTCCATAAAACACAAGGACACCTGCTCCAGTCTTTTTAGTCTTCTCTCTTTCCTTGAAATGTGACAAAAGGGTTAACAGAGTATATTCCTTGGAGGATTCCAAGACACTGAGCAAGTCACCTAGAGTTGACAATATCCAGCGTTGGGACTGTGTGGTTTGACTGTGGCCATGCTGAGAGCCAGTCAGTGGAGAGTAATTCCCCTAAATCCAGAGCCTTCTCATGCCCTTGGTCTTAGATGACAACTCCAAACCTCATGCTACTATTCACCTTTTTACTCTACTCTCTGCTTCTCCTCCCCTTAGATCAAATGGGAATTCTGCTTTAGAAATTCAATAATGGGTAATAATTGGAATATTTGACTAATATAGCATAATCAATTTTCTATTTAAAGGGGAATGGTAAATTGCATATTATAGTAGTGAGTTACAATCAATTTCTTTATAACATTATAGAGCTAAGTAAAGACAGTAACTGACCAATGAGGCAGTTGCCCCAGGGACAGCACTTAGGGTCACTAAAAATTGGCATGATTGAGAGCATTACTTTAGTGCAATATTTTTAAAATTGAAGTTAATGCAAAAAATGTTAGTAATGAACAAATCAAAATATTGAATAAAGACATGATCCTATTGATGATCTCCATAAGAGAATGGAGCAGCTCCACTATAATGAAAATAAGCCCTGTCTGAATCTCGCTTTAGTGGGAAGTACATATTTTAAAAAAATGATTAGAAAACAGAAGCAGGAAATTCAGAGTGTGGATTTGGGCATGTGACAGGAACAGACAGCTTGGTGACGCTCAGTGTCTGAGAGATGAAATCTTGAGAAATCAGGAATTGACAGGAGAGGTTGGACCCTCAACGATACCTCTGAGAACAGCAGTTTGTATCTTAGAGAGGAGAGACCAACTGCATTACAAACTGTTGGAGAGATGAAGATTCACCTTCTATGTGAATGTAAATTCAACAACAACTTAAGGGAGAAGATGCAACTTCAAAGCAAAGGTGGCAATACCAGCTTGAATTTGAGCTCTGCTCTGTCTTACTAATGCTAATATCTGTTCTTATTGTAGTGAATTTCTGTAGAAATTATATTAAAGACAATTTATATCATGCTTATGTGGAACATTACCAAAAATAAAATACCACATGCTACACTATAGTCCCATGTATTTCATATATGCATACACACATATATATGCATATGTAAAGTTTAGAGTATTGTTTCTTTATTTCTTTGCTTATTTTCTTAATCTCCCTCTAGACATAGTCGTCCATACTCTTGCTCAAATTTTTTGAGGAATTCTCAAGCTTCTGTCTCTGAGCCCCCTGCGATGAGATCTACCATTGTCCTCTTGTGCTGTGGCTCACCACCCAGTCTTGCCACCTGTGCTAGGCAGTGAGCTTGACCAGCACCCCACCCCTACACCCCACACCAGCTCCTTTCCTCTCTGTATCTGATCCCTATTGCCTCAACTTCATGTTTCCTCTTCCTCATCCATCTTGGCACAACATCTATGTGCTGAGTGTTTGAAACTTATGAAGTGCATCCTTGGACCTTCGTAGCCGCCTTCTCCTTTTTCCCATTTGATTGGCATTTCCATTGAGGCTATAGTTTTTTAGGGAACAAGACATTGCTCAGCAGACTTCCATCCTCTAGCACCGCTGTTCGAACCGGATGTTAAATAGGATTTGATTCACTCCTCTTTGGGAGATTACAGATGATAGCCATCAATGATGTTTGAACTTTCATAGAAGATGTATTAAATTTGTTTTCGTATTCACTTCAGAATCTTTTCAATTTGATTACTTTTTTCTGTATTTTTTGTGAATTTGTTCTTTTTTTCTTTTCTGATTTTTTAGAACACCTGAAAAAGTTTCTCCCACTTTTTCTTCATTTTTATTTCCTTATTATTTTTCTCTGTGATATCATTGTAGTTTATACTTGAATTTCAGCAAAGATTTCTTATTACTTCAAAACATATCATTTTGTTCTTGAAATCTCTTCCATAGCATTATTTCTAACACTTTTAAGAATTTGTTATTGTTCTGTGAGAGCTTCCATTAAAATAACACAGTAATTTTTTTTCATGCATATGACAGGTTCTTCCTTCTCTCTGAGGATTTCTTTTCTGAGATATTGTTTCTGAGTTTGTGCATGGATGCTGTCTGTTTATCTTAGTTTTTCTCTTATTTCTTGATTTGACCCCATCCAGTAAATAGCTATTTAGATTTCCAAGTATGTGCACCACTTCCTGGTAGTTCAGTCTTTTCTTGACTTTCTTCTCCCTGAAGCTGAATAATTCATTTTGTCAATGAGAGCTTGCAAGGGGGAGCTCACTCAATTTTATGTTATAACAATTTAACTCTGAAGTGTATTTTAACCATATTCTTAATCAAAAATAAATTTTGAGCCTACATTATTTGGTTCATATTTGTTTTTAACCAATAATTGAGACATTTCCCCCCTGCCTTCTTATCTCTGTTGTTACTGATGAGACACATTAATCATTCTACTCCTCATGTTTTAAAGAGTCTCCATTCTCCTCTCTCTCAATTTTCCCAATTGTTTCCACTTGTACTTGATTTTTTTTCACTAAGAAGTGTTTATTTTTTTATTTTCACTTAGCATTCAATATTGTATCCAATCCAAGGATCTAGATCTTTCCTCAATTCTCCAGGATGTATCTTTTGTCTTGAATACCCAGTTGATGAGCATTGGATCATCTCAGGTCTCTTTCTTGTGTCTACCTTTTCATATTTTGGATAAAATGATATCTCCTCTATTGCTTTATGAATTAATTTCTCTAATGTATCTTACAATTTTCTAATTCTACTCTGATTTTTAAATCACAGAAGAAAAAACCTGCTTCTAAATAGATGTGTCTGTATGCAGATTTCAATTCTTGCCTTATGTTTTCTATTTCTTCCTAATTATTTCAAACCTATTAATGTATTAACACTTATATTTTTCAATTTCCAATCCCTAAAATGCTAATTCTCTTGCTTGATGAATTTTTACATTTTTAGCAATTTGACGGCTTTGTTTCTTAAAAACGTTTGCAGTTATAAATGTGCTCTAGTTTTAACAGATTGATTTCATATGTGGGCTTCTCTGGGACCTGCTTTGTGATTCTGTTCCTTTAGAGCAATACCATACTTTGCTTCCTTAAACTTCTCTTAAGGTTTTCAAAAGCACTGAATTGCATTCATTTTTGGAACCAGGATTTTGCATCTTGCTTAATGTAGTTAAAGTGTATTTTAACCTGTACTTATTTGTGGTGTAGGGCTGAAACTATTGCTGCTCATTGACATTATTTGTGACTGCAAGCTAGCACTGTCTTCTGTAGGTATTAAAATCTCAAAGAACTCCCCTAACGGCCTATATCTGTATACAAAATTTCCATGGATTACTGTAAAATTTCGATGGATTGCTTCCATGGATTATGTCTTGTTAATTCCTGGCATCTAGAACTTCTTTCTTTCTTTGGAAATGAGCTATGCACGTTTTGCTCTGATTATAACCGTTTCTGTTTTAGTGTTCATACCTGTTAGTAGCCACTCTAATCAAGCCAGTGTGCATCTTGACTGAGTTTGTCCCTATTCTTCAAGATCATGGTAAAGTTCCTTGAATTTCACAGAGCTTTCCTGGCACTGGAATTCCACTAGTTTTATCCTGTCCAGAATGCCAGGTCTTTACGTTTCCCGTGTGACTGCACTTCTGACTACATATTGTTTCCTAGTGAATTATTCAAGTATGGCTCTTTTATTCTTTGCCACTAACAATGTATTCTGTTTTAAAAGAGGATATGCCCAAGTCCTAAATCTAAAGTGCCAGTGGACTAGTCTCATTTCAGAAGACTTAGTTTCCTAATTAAGAAAGTCTTGGAAGAAAACCTGTGAAATTCTCAACTGAACGTAAATCCTCACATCAGAGAACAAGCCTACCTTATGGAGCAAGATTTCATCAGTTGTCTTCATATAAGATGCACCTAAACCTCAAAGATTGCAGGCCCAAGGTCATATAGTTGAAACTCAGTCAGGTTGGGGGTTATTGTTTCTTCTGCTTAGCATAGTGTGTATTTGCCCCTATTTCAATTCCCATTCTGTGTGTTTCCTTACTTGTAAATTGGGGATCCTGTGAAAATCAAACAAGGCAATGCTTGAGCAGATTGTGTATGAGCTGTAGAGTTCCAGCTACCAGTGAAAACAGATGATGGCATTCATGGAGACTCAGAGACCCATCTTGACAGAGAGAAGCCAAGTCCTTTATAACTTGTTGCTGAAGCAACGACTGTAAACCAACATTATGCTATGGTTTTCGTATGAGACAACCCCAAAAGCTCCTGTATTAATGCAGGGATATTCAGAGGTGAAATAATTAGATTATGAGAGCTGTAACCTTGATCCTAGTTTGAATGGGCTGACTGGACGGTAACTGTAGGCAGGTGAGGTAGGGCTGGAAGAGTTGGGTCCCTAGGGAGTTCCCTGGAAGGAATCCCTTCCCTCTTTTCTCTGTCTCTTTCCTGACCCTGTCCTGAGCTGAGAAGCCTCCCTCCACTGGGCTCTTCCTTGATGATGTGGGCCTCACCTGGGGCCCAGAACAAATGGCGCCAACTTTTATGGACGGAAATCTCTGGTTAATTGGCATACCGACCACAAAGATCAACTTTGTGGATGGTCAGAGAACTCACAAAAACCCATGAAGAGCTTGTCTTATTTGTTCATCAAACAGGTGGGGTAAAAATGACATGGTCTCTCCCTCCTCAGCTCTTTTGTTCCCTGTCTAGCAGTGTGTCTTGTCCTGTCTTGATCCTGTGCGGGTTTTTAAGCTCTCCCTTCTTGGTGCTTTGCTTCTTTTGTTAGGATTCTTCGTCTAGCAGGGTCTCTACTGCAACAATGAATGAGGGAACTGAGGTTATTAGCCAGCTCATTCTAGGCAGAAATATCTGCACTACACTTGGCTGGGAGAGCTCTCTAAGCTCTTTATCGTTAGGAAAGCAGGAAACCATTTCAAATTGAAGTGCAATTGCAGCCAATGCACTTCAAAGCAAGTGTATTTACATGTAGGCTAATTAAAGAAATCTTTACAGAATTCAACATTACAGATGGTACACTGAGAAGAATGTATATTGGGTATATCTCCTTTTCTCTCTCGATGCTAAATTGTACAATAAACACGACTTCATTTATAGAATTCTCTCAAGTTGTTATGGCAACTGGAATTTAGGGTCAGGCACAGAATGCATTGTTACCATTGTTCCTTCAGCCAAGAGAAATTGAGTTTTGCCATCAGATACGAGCTTTGAACACTACTGAAAGGGAGGAAGTTTACTTGGTGTCCATGATTCCATGCTCAAATACTTTCTGATAAATTTTATTGTGTCTTAAAACTTGAACCGTGTCCCAATTGAGCTAGCTCTGCAAACAGAATCTGACACCAAGTAATTCACACTTGTTTGCACAAGTCAAAATCATTCCTGCTGTTTTGGTTAACTTTCATTTATTTAACTACTTATTTAGGTAATCTTGCAGGGATTAACTCAAACCCTGTTTAGCAATCTTGGGGAATGTCTCAGAGCATTTTCCACATCTAAATAATGGCTCTGTGATAAAATATGATTCCTCAGAAGACTATCATAATATGAACACATAAGAGAAAGTTATTGGAAAGTAGCATACTATCACAGGGTTATTTCTCCTACATTTAAATTTTTTGTGTGTGCCCATTCATTAAAAATACGAATGACATATTTTACATGTGCCAATGCACACTAAAACTACAAAATAAAATAAGATAGTTTGTCCACAGGAATTCAGGGCCCAGTGTAAAGAAATCTGTCTTATCGTCAAAGCATGCACGGCATGCTAGAGCAATTCACAGAGGAGCTGGCTTCATTCTGGAACAAAGGAGAGGTGTCCAGTTTCCTGTGGACCTGCTGCACTCATCCTGGCCCCAGCTGTGGGTCCAGTCGGCTCACATTTGGCTCACTCCTCAGAGAGAAGTTCTCACTTCCAGCCCAAGCTACGCTTCAACAGCTTTCTGTCCTGAGTGTCTGCAACAACGCGTTTGAGGAGTGGGCAGATTTCTATGCAGACTCACATGTGGCAGAGTCAGGAAGGCAGGAGTTAGCACCCCCAGGAACTCCTCCTCCAGCTGTGGTCAAGGACAGGGATGAAGTGACCATCCCTGTCAGACAGTCTCTGACTTCTGCTTCCTGCTGTCAAATAAACTACATTGACCCAGCTCTGCCTATGAAGTGAATCTGGGCTCAGGCAGTTGGTCCTAGAAGGGGACCTAAAAAGCCAGTCCCAGGAGGGGTTCTTCTACCTTCGTCACCATCAGTGAGATGACAACAGGTTCTCCTCTTGTCGACAAATGGTGTGGTGCTGGCCCCACCTGCACAGTTCAGCCCTGCAATCACTAAGACTCCCATCTGTGCCAAACTGGGCTGAGCTTTGGGAGGAGGGGACGCAAAGCAGTTGGGCTGCAGTTTTATTCTTTGAACTCTGTGAAACAACAACAATCTTCAGCATTGAGGCTGAACAGCTTGGGTGTCCTTCCCTGGGAGCTTTCCAAAGTGAAAAAAAGGGAAAAAACACAGGTGTAGATTAGGAAACAGTCATCTCTTCCACTTTGCAAAGGCACAGATTATATAAGGAAATTTTAAAAATTGTTTTCTTGTAAAGAGATTTGGCTGTGCAGCAGCTGCGGGATAAGAATGTGATGAAAATGTGATCTAACTTCTATCTGATGATGACGGAATGGTTTTGGAACTGCTTAGCTGAGCACCAACCTGGGAATGACCAGGGAAAGGGAAGCCAGTCCTGCTGGTAACCGTCAAGTCTCTGTGACATGGAGAAAAGGGGACAGGAGAAAGAGAGACTGGATGGAAGCAAGGTAGGGTAACTGGGGCTGATTGATAAGCTCGTGATGGGAGAGTATTTGCGTGGGAGGTTTCAGGAAGGAGTGGGAATCACCACTCCTTTTTCACCAATAGGCTGTGTGGAGAGTGTTTTCTCCCTAACAGAACAGAATTCAGGACCTCAATGGCAAAAGTAACCATTGCTTCTATCCCTTTTACTCCCAGGAGAGGGCAGCATGCTGTTCCTGCCCACAACCTTAGGCCCTGCTGGGTTGGATGGAGTCTCTCCTTCCTGCAGGCAGAGGAGAGAGCTGCCCTTGGATCTGGAGCCATGCATCACTGCCCAGGCACTCCTGGGTTCTGCTGGTGGAGTACCCAGCCAAGGAAGTGCAATGCAAAAAGAGGTAACCAGAAAAGGAACCCCGTGCGAGCTGGGGCGCCGCTCTGCAGGGTGACACGAGGTGCATGCCTGTAGCCCACAGGTACTCCACAACGTTAGTGAACTGGCAAGAGCAGGACACTCAAGACATTAGAATCATCTAGAGGTATCTGTCTCCCATCGGGGAGGTGACCCACAAAGCTGCAGTTTCAGAACAGATGAAGGAAATGTAAAATGGGTTATAACAGACAGATATGCAATTTCAATTACAGCCTGCATCAGCTGAAACCACAGATAGTTTAATTAACCTGCCCTTATTAGTCGTTTTACACAGTTGCAGCTGTCACCCCTTGACAACTGGGTGATTTGCTGGACTTAACGCGGGGCACACAGGAGCAACTCAAGAATAATAGGTGTCTGTTCGGCAGTATCCCAGGTGCACATCTTGGTCTCCCAGGCTTTCCACCCATGGCAAGTGGCTCTGTCCTGGCCTGGGCCACTTCACACTAACACTATTCTGCCGTGATGTTGTGCCCTCATGTCTTTTTCTTCTTCCTGAATCTTCTCTGCATGCACTCATGCATAGCCAAGAAATACACAGATGCTGCTGGTTCCAGAGACACCCTCTCCCATGGGGCACAGGAGGCAGTC
>PVKS010022745.1:0-33277 GCA_004027875.1 Aplodontia rufa
CTGGGGGAAACTGCAACAGGTAAAACCCAAGGTGGTCATCCATGTTTTGGCATTACCCCTGGATAACAAAGTTTATATACATTGATTGCTACTGTTTTGATAATGTTTCCCCCTCAACTGTATTTATATATACTTCTAATAAACACAGAAAGAAAAGAAAAGACTGCATAGGGGCTGGAGCAGTGGCTCAGCAGTTATAGCACTTGCCTGGCATGTGTGAGGACCTAGCTTCAAACCCCAGAACCACACACACAATTAAACGTCAAAGCAATGAAAATCAGATGAAAAACTATATAAAATTGACTCTCTCTCTCAGTATTCCTCTCTCTCTTAAAAGAAAAGACTGAATAGTATGATTCCATTTATATGAAATGTCCAGAATAGGTAAATCTATATATGGAGAAAGTAGGTCATCATTTTCAGGGGCTAAGGAGAAGACTCCTGCTCTTAGAAAGCTTACCTTTATTGGAGAGTGTGAGTAAGAGATGAAAAATAAATGAAAAAAAAACATGCAAATAATTTAAATTCAGATTATGGTAGATAATATGAAAAGAAGAGATGGCTTCATGTGAAGCGACCAAATGAGAGGAGAGCTGCTTTAGACAGAGGGGGGTCAGGTGAGGCCTCTCTGAGGAGCAGCATATGAGCTAAGGCCTGAATGACAAGGAGGTAGACCATAAAGATGTGGGCTCACTCTCCCTCTCTCTCTCTTAAAAGAAAAAAAAAAGGAGTTTAGTCTAGCCAGTTCATGAAACAACAACAACAACAACAACAAAAGGTAAGTGTGAGTGGAGTACAGCAAATGGGCAAATTTGGGCAGGTGGGAGGGATCCAGACTGCATAAGGCCTTATAAGCCATGATCATAATCCTTCCTTCCTCCCTTCCTCCCTCCTTCCCTCCCTCCCTTCCTTCCTCCTTTTCTTCTTTCCTCTCCATCCTCCCTCTCTCCCTCTTTTTTCTTTCTTTCTTTCTTCTCTTTTTTTTTCTTTTTCATGGAACTGGCATTTGAACCCTCTTCCAACTGAGCTATATCCTCAGCCCTTTTCATTTTTTAATTTCAAGACAGGGCCTTGTTAGGTTGCCCAGACTGGCTTCCAACTTGTGATCCTCCTGTCTCAGCCTTGTGAGTTGCTGGGATTACAGGTGTGCACCACCACATGCCCAGCTAGGAGTTTGATTTTTTCTAAGAGCAACAAGAAGCCATTGAAAGATGTGGCAGAAGAGCTAAATAGAAACTTACATTGATCAAGCCAATGAATACATGAGAAAGTGCTCTAAATAACTAGTAATCAGAGAAATGCAAATGAAAACTACATTTAAGATATCACCTCACACCAGTCAGACTGGCAAAACTGAAGAAAATAAATAATAGATGCTGGAGGGGTTGTGGAGTGATAGGAACACTAGCACTGTTGGTGGAACTGCAGACTGGTACAGCCCCTCTGGAAAGTAGTGTGGAGAATCCTCAAAATACTAGGGATGAGCCCACCATATGATCCTGCTATTCCTCTCTTGGGTATTTTTCCAGGGAATTTAGAATCAGCACATTACAGTGACACAGCGAAGTCAATGTTCATAGCAGCTCTATTTACAACAGCTAAATTATTGAAACAACCCAGATGTCCCTCACTGGATGAATGGATCAAAAAACTGTGGTACATATGTGCCATGGAGTTTTACTCAGCAATTAGAAACAATGATATTGCAGCCTTTGAAGGTAAATGGATGGCTATGGAAGAAATTATGCTGAGTGAAATCAGCATAACCCAGAGAACCAAGGGTCTAATGTCTTCACTCATCTGTGGAGGCTGGAGCTAGACCCCAGCCATTGAGAAAGGAGGTCAATTCTCATGTTTTAAATCTGGATAAGGTGTAATGACATACAACCTAAGGCATTCGTAGAGATGTATTGGGAAGAGGGCGGAGGGATAAGGGTGGGTAATTGGGAGGGGCTCTTGGGGGTAAATCTAATTTTCAGAATTTATATATATATATTATATTATTTCATTAGAAGCTTGTTTGTTCAAATAAATTTCTTAATAAAAAATAAAAGAAAGATGTGGCAGATGGAGTTTTCCAAAAATAGCTGTCCCAGGATATGTCCCATGCTTTGCTTACAAAGTGACTGACACTCTCCCCATGAGAGGTAGAGACTATGTTCCCTTAATTTGAGTCTAGGCACTTCTCTGGCAGAGTATGGCAGAAGTGAAGCTATATAACTTTTGCAGATAGGTCATAAAAAGAATACACCTGTCTCTCTCTCTTTCCCCCATTTTTCCCTTGGAACCTAGCCACCATGCTGTGACAAAGCCCCCCACCAAACAAGTCTCACGAAGAGACAACCTGGAAGGACCATGTGGAGAGAACTGAAGGTCCCAGCACAAAACCTAGTCTTGAGCTGATTCATATAAGTTAAGTCTTCAGATGATTCCAACCTCTGAGTTGCACCAGCTGAAGTTTCAGATATCATGGAACAAAGGACAAGCCATCTCTGAAGCCTGAGCCGCAGAACCCATGAGCATAATGAAGTGCTTGTTTCTCTGCACTGCAACTCAGAGTAATTTGTTACAAAGCTATAGTAACTGGGACCAAAGGCCACTAAACAGGGAGGTTTGTGTGATCTGTTCCTGTTTCTAAATGTTATTTTGGCACCTGTGAGAAGAATGTATTCTATGGACTAGAAAGAAAAAAATTATCAAGATTCCATAAAATCTCCCAGCTAGAATCAATCACTTCATCTTATACATACTTCTAGCACATCCCTATACATTTATTATGCTGATTGGCCTACATCCCCCCTCAAGGATCTAAGAATTTAGAGCTTATATATAAGAAATATATATATTATCTCTCTCTCTCTAGGGAAGCTAAAGTAGGTCTGGTTTGAGAAATCCTCAGAGAATTTCTAGTAAAAAGAAATTAGTAAAAGTTTCCTTCTTAGTCATGTTTGGCTATCTATAAAAGAAATAGGGGCTTGATGAGTTAGGAAAGTCATCAAAGTACTAAAAACTAATTTCTGAATCATCTAGTGGTACCCTGGGTGATCTGAGTGGAGACGTTTTACTTCTTGTGCCTCTATGTGTAATAACGCATAATCTCTCAGGGTCACTACAAGGCTAATGAAATGCTAGTAGCAAGTTATTTACAACTTCACGGATATTAAAGTTGCACAAAGAACTTGATGAGACTCTACATCCTAACAAATGTGTGTTGGGGAAGGGCATGGGACAAGGCACAGTATTTCTGGTGTGGCCGTTTACTCAGACCAGGGACGCTGCACCATTTCACCTGTTCGCCATGGAAATCTGAATTTGATTTCTCAACCAGTGCCAAGAAGTACACAACTGAATTATTTCTTTTTAAAATTGAGTGTGCGTTAGCACTGTGCTAAGCATTCTACAAATCTCATCTATTTTAATACTTACAATGAACCTATAAGAGGCGTACTACCACTCACATCTCACAAACAAGGGAACTGAGACACCACAGGGTTAAACTTGAACAAGATCACACAGTCAGAAAGAGCCAGGACTTGACCCAGCTCTCACTGGCTTCAGAACCTGAGTTCTTAGCTCAAAAGGACAGTGTTGCTGAACTTTTATGGAGGCTTCCCGATGGGTGAACGGCAAACTGAAAGACACATGGCTCATTTCCTTTATCAGATCATAACACAACTAAATCTCTAGCTCCTCTGAGCTTTTACAGCACATATTGTCCATATCATTTGTTGGACACCTATCATTTGTTTTCTTATATAGTTTGGTTTTTTGAGTATATACCTGTTTTGTGCCTTCATCAGTTGGGGACCTTTGATTGCAAGCTACAGAAATTAACTTCAGCTAACCTAGATGCTTTCAACCATCTCCCACCTCCAAGTGGGATGAATATTGAATTATTCTCAAAAGCAAAGGAAACCACCACCTGACCTTGGGAGGAATAGAAACCAGGACAATTCTGGGGCTTGTTGCAAAGAAATTTATGGACTCTTGTTTGGTCTGACCACTGGAATGACTTCACTCTAACTATTTTCATTCTGCCCCTTGCCATTCTGCTCAAGATTCCAGTTCCTGCCTGAGTTAGTCATGGCACAGTCCTCGTCTGTAGTGGAGATCTTGATGGATATTCCCACCAGGATTCAGAATGATTCCACTGTGATAAAAAATGGGAAATAGTTCATTTCATTTCTAGAGGAATTTGGTAAATTTATACCCCTGATGAAGAACAATATAACTTTTCGGGCAGAAAGGGAAACTGTATGTACATCCAAAGACATGTCTAAGAGGCAGGAAATTATGTTAAAGACAAGAGACTTTGAGAACAAACAGAGAAATCTCAGTTCTTAGGATAATACCTTCAGGAGAGACACATCACTTCAGACTTTGTCAGTTAAAAATCAAAGTACACAGTCTATTATACACTCATTACCTGTCCCTTCTCTTTCCTTTTCAGAGCCCTGTTCATTATGATATAGGTTATGTTTGATCAATCTTAAAGCAGATTACTTTTCTAAATAAACAATTACAGATATGAATTTTATGAGCACAAATTAGAAGTATATTTATAGTTACAGTTAATTTAAAATAAACTTGGTTTATAAATTCCAACAGAAGTTCTTATAAGTAGATTTGAATACTACTTCAGGATTGTTCTTATTCATTTTAAATTTTAAATCTTATACATCTTCTTAAGAAAGCATGTGATGTTCTGGATTAAATGTGGTATTATTCCACTACTTTAAAATCCTTTTAGAAAGTTCTTTTCCTAAGTGCTATAATATTGACTGGTCAATGCTGACCTCACAGTAGTTGCAGAGTAATTGATCTTGGCTTTATTTCAGTTTGGCAAAGCTGGGAATGGGGTGGTAAACTAATACGAACTGTTGGTCTAGAAAAACCATCTGAAGGTAAATGTAAATGTTTCTTTTAAAACAGAGCAAATGGGGCTGGAGCGGTGGCTCGGAAGTTATGGTGCTTGCCTAGCATACATAAGTACACAAGTTCAAACCCCAGCACCACATACACAACAATGTCTCCGACCAATGAAGGTCACATGAAAAGCTAAATAAAAAATTCTCTCTCTCTCTGTCCCTCTCTCTTAAAAAAAAAAAGCAGAGCAAATGCCAAATATGTTAAATTCTAATGAAACAACGTAAAATTTCTTTCAAAGATCCCTCAAACAATTCTGCACATATTGTCATGCACAGAACACAGAAGGATCATGAGTGTGTTTCTAAAGTCCCCAAAATGTTAAATCACTTGCTGAAGGTTACCCAATATATGAATATAAAAATTTGGGTAAGAATTTTTTATTCTATATAATGCATTATGTAATGAAAGTGAGATCAAAATCCCTAGTGATTAATAGTAACACGTAGATGACCAATTCAGAAATTAAGACCAGCCCCCTAAAATTTAAATAATTTCACTTACACTCTATAGTTTACAGATATGTTATTTTTACTCATTTTGATGGGTACATATTATTTTTCTTTGATCCCTCCATGTGACTCTCCTGCCTTTCCTTTCACTGGACACAAGGAATCAAACTAATAGCTCTCCCTTTAAGGCACTTAAGTACTAATGAAATATGACTTTAAAACCAGCATGATGGGGGCTGGAGCGGTGGCTCAGCGGTTACATTGCTTGCCTGGCATGTGGGAAGACGTGAGTTCAAACCCCAACACCACGTACACAACAAAGTGTTGGAGCACCGAAGGTCATGTGAAAAACTAAATAAAAAATTGCTTCTGTCTCTCTCACTGTCCCCTCTTTCCTAGACACTTCATTGTGTATGTGGTACTGGGGTTTGAACTCACATACTCACGCATGCCAGGCACGTGCCATAACCACTGAGCCACCGCTCCAGCCCCACTTCTCTTAAGAAGTAAAACCAAGTTCACAAAGCCATGACTGAAACAAAATATTGCTCTAATCCACAATAGTGTCCACTGTCACATCTCACCTTCTGAATTTAATTGCAAATGGCTGGAACAAGATGGACTAAATATTCTTTTTCTTTTCATAAAAGCTTAGGGAAAACAAATCACTATCCAGTTATAGATCTCATACTCTGAGTGGTATATGGACATTCTAAAGTATAACTTATGAATAATAAGACTTTTAATTATGATTTCTGTGGTTAGAAAAATCCTGAGGTAGTATTTAATAATCAAATGCACTACTAAATATTCAGAGTAACTAGTCACTTCTTTTTAAATTCAGAGGAACAAGAGGAAGTTCTGAGTGCAGAGCATACATGCAATCATAATGGCTAAGATTGACTGCCTACATTGTCAGGCACTGTGCTGTTCTTTGGATATCATTTTATTTCATTGTCAAAACGAATTATGAAATAGACACCATTGTTTCTATAGAAGAGGGAACAACGTATAGAAAGTCATGAAGCTAGTAATAGGTAAGGAAGTCCACACTCAAGCCTAGCGCCGATTGAGAAGTTCATGTTCTTGACCCTTATGCAATGTATTTTGATAAACAAATGGACTTACGAATGAATGAATAAAGATGATGTTGTAAGTAGGAAGAAAAAGGAGTTGTCTGCAAGTCACAGTGTAACTGACTACTGTTGGCATAAATAATAAAGAGATTGAGTTGCCTCCTCCTACAGAAGGTTAGACTGGGGAAGGTGCCTGCATGGTGGCTCTGTGGGCTGTGTGCTGGCCACACCTGTTCGTGGTCAGAGCTGCTCCAGCTCTGACTGGCTTCTCATATCACAAAATCCCAGGAAGGGAGAAGAGAGGAAAGGAAAAGGTCTTGCATGCCATGTGAACTTCCCCTTTTTACCAGGGTGGAAAACCTTTTCTAGGATCTCTTAGCAGTTCTTTTAAATTTCATTGAATCACACGGATACACACTCCTAAGCCACATATGGGCAGAGGGAGACCTGGATGGTCATGGCTGGCTCTGATCGGTTCAGAGGTGCCCAGGAGGTCTGTGGACCACCTGGGTCCTACCTTCAGTGATTCTTATTTATTTGGCTGGGGTGGGTTATAGATATCAGTGTTTGTAAACATTTCCCCAGTGGTTTTAATATGCAGCAGGTTGAGAAGCAATGGTTTATGCCAATCATGATTATGTGCCTTTGTCCTGGCATACTCCTACCATGTGTAGAGTTCTATTAACCAGGAAGATTTAGCCAACTCTACGCCCCCAAGGTCTAGCAGAGGAGCTTATGAAAATAAATCTAGAAATCCCAGGAACTTGGGAGGCGAAGGCAGGATGATTGCAAGTCTGAGGCCAGCTTTTGCAATTTAGTGAGGACCTGTTTTAAAATAAAAAAATGATAGTTAAAAAATGGGCTGCGCCTTTGAAGGTAAATGGATGGCTATGGAAGAAATTATGCTGAGTAAAATCAGCTTAACCTAGAGAACTAAGGGTCGATTGTCTCCACTCATCTGTGGAGGTTGGGACTAGAACCTGGCCAGTTAGAAAGTTGGTCTATTATCATGTGTTAAATCCAGATAAGGTGTAACGTTATACAACATAATCCTTTTTTAGTGATATTGTGGGAAGGGGAAGGGAGGGATAAGGGTGAGTAATTGGGGGGGCACTCCTGGGGGTAATTCTAATATCCAGAATCTATACACATTTTATATTATTTTGTTAAAAACTTGTATGGTTGTTCAAGTATAAAAAAATTAAAAAAAATTTAAATGTGATAAAAATAATATATAAATTTTTTAACTGTACATACAAAAAAAAAATGGGCTGCGGATGTGGCTCAATGGTAGAACACCCCTGGGGGGTTCAATCCCTAGTACTGCACAAAGCAATACACACACACACACATATATGTATACATATATACGTAAATATATATCCTTCTTATCAGCACCTAGGTGAACATGTGCTCAACGTACTTACAAACACTTAAAAGCAGATTATAGGGCGCTAGACTCAAGCAGTGGGCAGGTAGAGCAGGCTGAGACTCCAGCATCTGGACCTTCAGCAGGGAATAACATTGAAGGCAAAGTAGAGAAATATGAGTTAGAATTTCCTCCTGCCATGAACTATTACTCATTCACTTTTCACTTTTTAGACTTAATAGTTATTAAGTACTTACATGTGCTAGACAGATGTTGGTACACAGAATAGTCTTGATCCTAGTCAGAGCGCTTGTGGTCTAAGCAGAGGAGACAAGACACTAATGAAGTAAAACAGACAAATCAATTATGGGAAGTGCCAGAGGAAAATAACAGGCTCTTCTGAGAGAATTACAGGGCAATGTGTAATAAATGGGGTCAGGAAAAGCTAATTGTTTAAAATCAAATGGAGACACATAAAAAATTTAGATTAGAACACAGTCCTTCCATTTTCTTATTTATTCTTTACTGCTCTCTCCTCTAGACAATTAGGGAAAATGTTTAACTTCCAGAAAGATCCATCTTGCATGGGATCCAGATGGACAAGTGAAATCCACTGAGATGCTGGCCTCAGAGAAGCTGCTTTCTCCATTGTGGGGAAGCATTTTTGCTCATGTTATAATGTTGCTTTATCTTGCTTATAACAGTCTCTGTTGCCTCTTACTACCTTCTATTTTCATATATTCCTCTCCCCTGTTCCACCTGCCCAGTTTCCTTTGATTCCTCTTTTCATCCTCTCTTGAAATTAGGAATTACCCTGAAATGTACTCAGAAGTATATTCACTCAGGAATTTGGATAAGTGAGCATTACATCACAGTCATCCCCAAATCAACTCAAGACTCCTGTTCAAACTGCAAGCATGAATGTCAGTTGTCTCCCAAAGCACAAACAACAGATAATCCTGACTTGTTCAGAGTTGTGAAGGAGGTATATTGATACCATGAAGCTTTGCAACTCAAAGTGGGCTGTAGACCAGCAGCACTGAAATTACTTGGCAGTTTGTTAGAACTACAGAATCTTGAGCCACCTAGTGAATTAGAATCTTCATTTCATCAAGGTCCCCAGTTGTTTCATTAAGTATATTGAAGTTTGAGAAGCAGTGGTGCAGAGGATCCCAAACGAGAGAGCAAAGAAAAGTGATCACCTTCTTCAACAGTACTCTGATGTTACATATATAACTTTCCTGATGTAACCATTTTTATTTCTCAGTAATTTTTGTCTACAAATATTCTCATGATTTTTATACAGTTTCTTTTAAAGTACTACATTCTTTTCTCTTTTCTAGAAAATAATGGTATAGATCTTTAAGGTCTAGAAAACTGTAGCTGATGGGAATAAGGCACTGCCTTTTCTTTAAATTAAAAGCTAAGCCTCCTCGGTTAAACTTTGCCTGCTGTTAATACTTGTTCCTTAGATGTGCTGTTATCTTATATATGTATGGTTCCCACTGTATTAGTAGAGAAAGGCAAAAGTCCACCACTTTGAGAGGGAGTTTGATGTGTGGCATATCAGTTCTGTTCATTGACCCAGATCAGGTCACCAGATCTCCCTTGGCCCCCGCTTGTCATCTGTAGTTTTATTATATATCAGAAAAGACATATGCACATACACTTGTATGATTTTAAGATTTTTAAATTAAATGCTGAACTGAAATAAAATAACAGAATATGTGTAAGGTACCAAGTATCAGGATACAGTGAGATCTACTACATTGTCAGTTTAAGTAGAAGAATCCTACCACATTGCTTTTAATCCTCTGCTCCTGTCAGATTCCATTCACTTTCCTGTTCCCACAATCACTTCACAGTTTTGTAATTATTCCCTTTTCTTTAGCTTTACGTTTGCAACTCTAAACCGTACTTTGCTTACTTTTCCAGGTCTTTGAGGTTTTGTATTTGTTAGAATTGTACTGTATGTATTCTCTGATTTGCTTTTTTCTTCTGGTATTACTTTCCTAGCATTTATCTACTTCTTTATCTCTGAACCAATGCTGCTTTGTGATTCTTGAAGAGACTCCTAGCTTTCAAGCAGGGTCTTGGCTATTGACCCTTTAGTTCTTCGATATATATATTTTAGAATCATCTTGCCAAGTCCCACAGAAACAAAACCAAAACCATTGTTGATTTTGACCAGCATTGCACCAAATCATTAAATTTGGGACTTGTCATTTCTACTTTATTATATATTCTTGTCTGGAAACATTAACTATGTACTTCACTCAGTGTATTTAGGCCTTCAATAACAGCGTTTGGTAGTTTTAGAATTATCTTGTAAAGGTCTTATGCTTCTTGAATTATCTACTTTGGGCTTCCATAGCACAATACCATAGACTGGATTGCTTAAAGAATTTCGTCTCAGTTTTGGAGGCTGAGATTCTGACATCAGAGTGGCAACATAGTCAGGTCCTGGTGAGTCCTCTTCCTGGCTTGTAAGAGATGCCTTCTCCCTCTGTCCTCTCAGGGCAGGGAACAGTCTGGTGTCTCTCCTACCAGGGCATCAGTTCTACACTCAGGTCTCACCCTTATGACCTCGTTTAATCTTACCTCCTTGGAAGCTCTATCTCCCTTATAGTCACATGGGGGATTAGGGACTCTGCAAAATGAATTTTGGGGGGACACAATTCAATCCATAGCACATCTTTTGTTAAATTTAGTCTTTAATACTGATTATTTTTGATGCTATTGTAAGTGGTTGTATTTTTCCTTATTATTGTCTTGTTAAACTTATTATTGCAATTTTGAAGTGTTTTGTTGTATATATATATATATATATATATATATATATATATACACACAATTAATTTTTGTATACTGACTTTAAGAATTTGCTTTTGTATAGAAGACAGCATATAAAAACCCAAGAATAATGTTACCAATTGTCAAGTTTTTTGAAAATTTCTTTATTTCAGACTTATTACTACACAGAATCACATAATCCTTAAAATTTACATTTACAATTGAACATCAAATGAACTCTCTTACCCACTGACAGCAGGGAAAAGTCTGTACAATATTTTAGTAGTTACATGATTTGTAAGCAAAAGAAGTAAGTGCTGAAGAATTCCCAATGTATATTACATGTGGGATAACCACTCTCAAACACAAGAAACTAGGCAATAAAGGAAAATTTCCTGTTCAGGTATTAAAAAGTACTAATGGCATTTTATGATGAGATAAAGGCTTTACGTTAGTACACAACCGGGCAAATAAAATTGATATACAGGTTGGTACTTTTGCATTTAAAATTTGTAGTATAGTATTACCCATTTCTCTGACATTTAGTAAGTCTGGGTTCTTGAAGCAGTGGCTTGATTTTTTATATAGTGTATGGTATTCTCAGAGTGCTTTATTCACTTATCTTTTCTTCTTTCATAAGGTTCAGTGGGACTGTGCAATGCTGGAGCAATAATCCAGAATGTCCTGAATGGTGAATTCCATTGTAACACCAGATCCAGGATAACAGCGAGCTATCAAACCTTCAAAGTGCTTGTACTGACGTATAAACTCATCTTGCATGGAGTGCCACACCACCTAGCATTGAAAGGAAAATAAAAGCCATTAAATTATTAATAAAAATAATTCATGATCAAGTATGTACAAATAATTGCAAGACATTGTCTTAGGAATTTGGCATAGTAGAGTAGTTAAGAATATGCATTCTGGAGCCAGAATTCTAAGACCTTCTGCTTATAAGATTTGTGACCTTAAGTATATGTTATCACTGTTCTGTGCCTCAAGTTCCTCGTCTGTAAATCTGGGTGTTAGTAACACCTTTTCCTCTTAAGATCCCTGAGAGGGTTAAATGAGTAAATATGTAAATATGTGTATGGTGCTTACAACAGCATCTCACAGAAACACTTTTTGTGTTTTAGCTATTATACCAACAGAGAGATGGCTATGGACAATTATGTATTGACTAGCGATTAAATGAAACACAATAATTAATGTTAAATTCCATTTTGGATCAAGTTTAAATTTTTCTTTATCTAAAGCTGATGATGCAAAACATTGCTTGGTGCTGGGGAAGACACCAAGGCAAGCGAGACCCACTGTCTGCAGTCAAGTTAACGTCATCTAGCAGTGGAGACTAATATGGAGGCCACTATCAAGACAATTTGCTACACATTAACATGATAGGTTATATTTATTTAAGTTCACACTGTATCAGCACAGCAAAAAGTATTTTGTGTATGTATCAACCTATTTAAGTCTCAAGAGGACATGGTGAGGGTGGGTACTATGATCATCCCTCCATTTGACAGCTGAAGGAATGTACTTTCCCAGGATTTTTTTCTTTTTTTTTTCATAAATTCTAATTTTCTGTCACTTTAAAACTAATCACTATTCCCTAAACATTGTAACTCTTTTCATCCTTTAGCTCATGCTATCTCTTCCACATAGAGTGCCACCCTCTACTTGTTGAACATTATTGACTTTCAGAAGTTAGCACAAATGCAATATCCCTCAATAGGCCATCTATGATGTTGAAATAAGAATCATTCTTACTGGTCTCTGGGCCTTTAAGCATAGTTTATAAGTCAGGATTTAAAATCTCTCCACCATCTATTAGCTATGAGATAATACTGTATCATATTACTCCATCTCTCTAAGCTTTGATATTTCTTATTTGTAAAATGGCAGTGATGATAACTGTAGTAACCACTTGAGAGAGACATCATTTCCACTTTTCAAATAAGGAAGAAGTTAAGAAACTTGCCCCAAATCACACAGCTTCATTTGGATCCAGATTATGAACCCATTTCTGATCTACTCCCTACACTCAGAACCACCTCACTGTACTATATTCCATACTAAAATCTAAACAAAAAACCAAAAACAAATCCAACCAAACAGAAACAACTTAATGACTCATCACAATAAAAAGCAGGACTGATTATATTTATAATTATGCAAATATCTTTGTTTTCTTCTTCACAATTCATTATCCTGGATCTGAACATTATGAAACTTTCTTCTTACACTAAAACTGGAAAATAGGTAGCATTTCTAGAGGAGTATCTTGGAGAAAAGCAATATATCTTCCAGTTAGGATGGTTAAAAGAATGAAAAACCTGGTTGCAGCACATGCCTGTGGTCTCAGTGACTTGGGAGGTGGAGGCAGGATCACAAGTTCCAGGCCAGCCTGGATAACTTAGTGAGACCCTAATCAACTTAGCAAGACCCTGTTTAAAAAAAAATAAAAACAAAAACAAAAGAAAGGGAAAAGGCCTCCAGTTTCAATCCTAAATCCCAAAACAAAAACCCAAACCCAAACCAAACAACCCCCTCCAAAACCCAAACCAAAACCAAACACCTGAAGCATACCTGAAGCAAGTTCTCCTCTTCACATAAATGTTTATCAACCTTCTTGTAGAGGTTATCCAGACCTTTTTTCACTTCCTTTCCAGGATATTCTTTAATAACTTTACGAAGTTCTTGTTTGTTAAATGCAAGTTGGTAGCTCACTTCCTCCTCTCTTATACCCTGTGCTACTCGAGCTTCGACACCTTCGAAGAAATGCTTTAAAGAGATGAAAAGAAATAATAGTTAAAAATGACTGTTGCTATCACTTCAATTTAAAAAACTCAGATAATAGCTGGGCATGGTGAAATTCCATGTACTCAGGAGGCTATGGTAGGAGGATAGCAAATTCAAGGCCAGCCTCTCTAACTTAGCAAGATCCTGTCTCAAAAATAAAAGTAGTGCTGGGGATTTAGCTCAGTGGTAGAGCACTAGCCTAGCTTGTGGTAGGCCTTGGGTTATGAAAGAGTACATATCAACTGTATAAAAACCAGATAATACGTGTCAATGTATAAGTAACAGTTACCTGTTGTTATACCACTTAGAGATAACCACTGTTAACATTTTAGATTTCCTTCTAATTTTTGATGTGAGTATACAATTGAAATTACAATTTTATATGTCACATTTTCTATTTAAGATTTTTTTTTTTTTTTTTGGTGTTAGGGACTGATCCAAGAGCCTCACACATGCTATGCACATACTTTACCACTGAACTACACACCTTGATTTCTTTTTTTTTTTTAAGAGGAAAAGAAAAAGAGAGAGAGAGAGAGAGAGAGACAGACAGACAGAAAATCAATTTTATTTATTTTTCTGTCTGGTTCCTGTTTTTGGAGACTTAGTTGTGTATGTGGTACTGGTTTGAACCCGGGTCCGTGAGCATGCTGGGTAAGCACTCCACTGCTGAGCCACTGCTCTAGCCCCCATTGATTTCTCTGAAGTACAAACTGTAATTGTACATAATATTCCATCCAATAACTGGAACACTATTTATTCATCCCTCAAGTACTGGATATCTAATATTTTCCTCCAGGGAACTGGCAAAATCTAGTCATATTTTTAAAAAATATCTATTATAAATGCATTTGTCATCAATATCTTTTGTATATAAGTACTTACACACAATACTAATTAAGTATAAATTTTAACAACTGTAATTGCTCATTTGAGTAGTACAACCATTCTAAAGACTTTCATAAGTACAAACTGCTTCTCTGGAAAGTTCAATCAATTTACATTTCTAAGACTGCTACCTTCCATTACCTATCATAAAGCCATGGTTGCCAGAGTAAAAAAAAGGCTTGTTATTTTATTCCATAATTTTTTGGCTATAAATGAAATTACTTTGTTTTCAAACATTTAGTAGTGATTGAGGATCTTTTCCCATTTGTGGTGTGGGGTCTTGGTACTTTATTGATTTTAAAAAGATTTTTATTTAAATATACTGATTATAGGATCATTACAAATATTCTCAGGTTTATCTTTCAAGTACCTTTGGATTTTTTTTTTTAAGAGAGAAGGACAGTGAGAGAGAGAGAGACAGAATTTTTATTGAGTTTTTCACATGCCTTTCGTTGCTCTGACACTTAGTTGTGTATGTGGGTGCTGGGGTTTGAGTTTGAACCTGTGTACTTGCGCATGCTGGGCAAGCACTGTAACCGCCAACCCACCCCCATCACTCCAGCCCTCTACCTTTGGATTTTTAATATGAAATTTTGCAGTTTGACATGCCTATATTTGAGCACCTGACAATATGATTTAATACTGACAAGTGCAATACCCTATCATTACTTTAAAAAAAAAATTCCTTTGGGTACTAGGGATTGAACCTAGAAGCACTTTATCACTCAGTCACTGCCTTTTTATTTTTTTGTTTTGAGACAGGGCCTCACTACATTGCTAAAGCTGGCCTTGAACTTGAAATCCTCCTGCCTCAGCCTTCAGAGTCGCTGGGATTACAGGCATGTGTCACCATGCCCGTAAATAAATTGATTTTTGATGTATGGAATCTCTACCCTTTATAAGAGACTAGTAATTTCAACACATCATATACTGGCAATGATAATCCTGACTTTTCATTCTTTAATTCTTATTTAAGTTTCAAGTCTTATTGCATTAGCTAGAACTTTGATAACTATGCTAAATAATAAGGATTCTTAGAGATATTTCCATTTTTAAATTTGATTTCAAAGGAAATACCACCAATCCTGCAGTTAAGCATTATGTAGGTCTTAGGCCCCAAATGGTCTGATTCAAAGAGTATCTGTCTGTTCTTAAGTTTTATAATAAGTTGGTTCTATATTTGATTAAATGTCTTTTAAAATTTATTTGAGTTGTTTGTAACAGATACATATTCTTCATTTGATTCTAGTTTCAAATAAAAAATTTACAATAGCAAAGTTAGTTAGAAGGGTCCGCTTAAGCTTTTGCTATGTTGCCTACGTACCCTAAAATCATTATTTTCTTAACTTTTATTATTAGATCTGCTTTGGGAAATGACTCAGAAAGAAAGAAAAGTAAAATGCAATGTACTAAACAAACCTTGGGTATCCTTTTATCTTGATAAAATTTTTGAAATCTTCGCGTGGACCTAGGCATAGGTGGGCAAGAATGAAAAGAGCCTGGTATAATGGGAAAGCCCAGTCTAGGTAGGCTCACCCCCTGCAGCTTTGTTTTTACAAACTATTTTGATGGCAGGCAAGTTTATTTACTTTCAGTTTCGTCATCTATAAAAAAGCATTAATAATGCCTTAGCTCAATTTTCATGAGAATAAAAAAAAAATAATGCACATAGAGCACCTATCAGTGCTTGGCATACTAGTATCTATAACTGAGTCTGTCTCCTGTACAATATACCAGAAAATTTAAGAAAAATAAAATATATGTTATTCACATGAAAATAGATGTATAGATTCAAAACCAGGAAAAAAATACTGAATGAAAATATATTTACATTTAGTTTTTCAAGAGGTTGTCCTAAAGAGTAGATGACATAAGACTGAAGATGATCTGTATATTTCTGTTTGGCTTCTTTTTTTTCAGCTTCTAGACAGGAGATTTTCAAACGAGAAAGAGTTGCAAAAATATGGTGAAAATTTTCCATCATAACCACATCCCTGGGAGTCTTCTGGCTTTCGTTTGCTACTTTCTCCACTAAAACCAAAGCAGAAAGAAATTTTAAAAACATCTTTGATATGATTATGACCATATTTAGTTATCAGCATAGTTATATGTATGATTCATTTTTTTTACTTGTATGTTTAAGAATCATGCACATTTCTGGACTAAATAAAATATACTGTATTACAGTGTCCTTACATCCACCTGAACACAGTAAATCATCCTAAAATAGAACCATGGTGGGCTGGAGCGGTGGCTCAGCGGTTACGGCGCTTGCCTTGCGTGCACAGGGAAGCGAGTTCAGACCCCAGTACCATGTACACAACGAAGCGCTGGAGCAACGAGAGTCACATGAAAAACTAAATAAAATGGATTCTCTCTTTCTCTCACTGTCCCCCCTCAAAAAAAAAACCATGTATACAATTTAGTATATAATAAAAGTATCTTTTTTTTTTTGCAATAATAGGGATTGAACCCACCACTAGGGCTGCTCTATCACTGAATTACATCCCCAGCCCTTTTCACTTTTGTTTTTTTAAAGAGAGAGGGACACTGAGAGAGGGGGAGGGAGAGAGAGGGAGAGAAGGAAAGAGAGAGAGAGAGAAACAATTTTTATTTAGTTTTTCATGTGACTTTCGTTGCTCCAAGACATTGTGTACTCGGTGCTGGGGTTTGAACTCACGTACTTGCGCATGCCGGGCAAGCACCAAAACCACGGAGCCACAGCACCAGCCCCGCCCCTTTTCATTTTTATTCTGAGACAGGGTTTTGCTAAGTTGCTGCATTAGGCCTCAAACTTGTGATCCCCCTGCCTCTGCCTTAGCCTCCTGAGTAGCTGGGATTACAGGCATGTGCCATCATACTTGGCATAAAAGTGACTTCAAATCAGTGGGGAAATAACAAATTATTCAAAATGTTTCAAGATAACAAGTTGGTACTTTTTTTCTTCTCTCTTTTATTTTGGTATAGGGGATTGAACCCAGAGGCACTTAACCACTAAGCCACATCCTCAGAACCCCAGACCCCTTAACTTTTAGCCACCGCTCCAGCCCTTCCCCAGCCCTTTTTTAAAATTTGAAATAGGGTTTTGCTAAGTTGCCAAAGCTGGTTTTCAACTTGCAATTCTCCTGCCTTACGCTCCAGAGTTGCTAGGATTATAGGTGTGCACCACCACGCCTAGGTAGGCTGGTCCTTTCAAATATACTAAATTTAGATCCCTATTTCACCAAATTCAAAATTGCTTAAGTTTAAAATGTAAAAAACAGATGAATTAATATGATCCTAAGCAATAAAGAAAACAGTTAATTAAAAAATGATAATTTCATGATAGTGTGACTTGTAAAAGAATGGTCCAACAATAGGAAAGGTAAAAAAATTTGACATAATACTGGAAATTCTTGTATAGTAAGCCATCATAAACAAAATAAGTGAAAGGTAATTAAAATAGATAATTTATAGTCCATTCAGTTGGCAAAGAAAAAGACTGATAACACACAGTAATATCTAGCATTGGTACAGCATATGTAGAAACGTAACTTCCACCAAGTGCTCATAGCACTAAACAGTTACAAATTTACCACATCATCATAATTGAGTAAAAATCTTGAAATATATGCAATCCCTTTGGCTCAGTAATACCACTTCTAGTAATCTGATCTAAGGAAATTATTCAGCAAGTATACAAAGATATATAAACAGGATAAAGTTATATAAAACATATTAATAGAAGATTTGTTAAGAAAATAATGAGACATTGAAGACTGTAATCATTAAAAATGATTATGGTCTGGGGCTGAAATGGTGGCTCAGCGGTTACGGTGCTTGCCTTGCATACACAAATACCCCAGCACCACGTGCACAACGAGGTTCTCAGTGCAACGAGAACCACATGGAAACTAAATAAAATTGATTCTCTCTGTTGCTCCCTCTCTTTCACTGTCCCTCTCTCTTTAAAAAAAAAAACCAAACTATTATGATCATGTACATTAATTGATAAGGATATACAATAGAATTATAGAGGCCAGGAGCTTCCAAAATAGTATATGTAAGGTAGGATAAAAATTGTGCATTAAAGCACACACACGAAACAGTATGTGCATATATACTGAGAGGGAGAGTGACGATGAAAAGTTTGGAAGAATAAAAATTAAATGTTATTTCTGCACAATCAGTTTACAAATGATCTTTGTTCCCGTCTTGATTTTTAAAAATCTATTTTCTGATTTTGGTGGGGGGGAGTGTTTAATAAGCATATTTTATGTTAGAATAAGATAGTACAAAGCTACTTTGAATTTTTTTTTTTAAGAGAGAAAAACAGTGAGAGTGGGAGAGACAGAGAATCAATTTTTATTGAGTTTTTCGCATGGTTTCCTTGCTCTGACACTTAGTTGTGTACGTGGGTGCTGGGGTTTGAACCCGTGTACTTGAGCATGCTGGGCAAGCGCTGCAACCACAGAGGCATGGCTCCAGCCCCACTATTTTGAATTTTAAAAGAAAAATCATAAATCATAAAACCCTTTTTCTAGACTTGTTTCCATTGAAAACATTATAAGCAATTAATGAAATGATTCCACTTCCTGTCAATTTCTTAGCTTTTAAAAATTCCTGAGTATAAGTAATCAGTTCACTATTTCAAATTAAATGACATGTCTAATCTGTTTCTAATTTAATTGTGGGATCTGACGTAGGAAGACAGTGAGTTTTAGTATTATGACATTAATCTCCCTTGTGCAACAGAAAGTGAGGCCTAAAGAAGTTGATTAATTTGTTCAGGTTACACAGATATCACTGTTCTTCATCTCCAGAAATGCTTATTAAAATGCAAATGTAATGTGGGAGGTCATATTCTGTGTTAAAAAAGGGCTGGGGATATGGCTCAGAGGTTAAGCACCCCTAGGTTCAATCCTTGGTACAAACAAACAAACAAAAGACTACAGAATATGGAAAATGAGGAATGTATGTATCCTCAACTTTCTTTTTTTTTTTTTTTTCAAAGACAGACAGAGAGAGAATGAATCAATTTTATTTAGTTTTTTATGTGGCCTTCGTTTCTCCGACACTTCATTGTGTATGTGGTACTGGGGCTTGAACCATATCCTTGCACATGCCAGGCAAGTGACGTAACTGCTGAGCCACCACTCCAGCCCTGCATCCTCACTTGTTGAGTTATGAGAAATAATAACAATATAGCCACAATTTTTTTTCTTTTTTTATAGAGAGAGGGAGGAAAAGAGAATAATCAATTTTATTTAGTTTTTTTCACGTGGCTTTTGTTGCTCTGACACTTTGTTGCGTACGTGGTACTGGGGTTGGAACTAGTGTTCTTGCACATGCAAGGCAAGTGCCATAACTGCCGAGCCACTGCTACAGCCCCCACAAAAATTCTTTAGAATGAAAGCTTACCATTAACAAATACTCCTCTGATGAGTTTCGTATATGCTTTATCCAGGTCTCCACGACGTTCTGCATTTTTAAAGATGGATTCTGCGAGTCCAGCAAATTCTTCAAATTCAGCAACAAATGGAAGAATTCCTACCTTACTCTTCTTTGAGATCTTTACTTCTTCCATTTGCCTTATTTGAGTACTCTAAAGTTAGGCAGAAAGCAGGGGAGAGAAATAGCCAAGCAACTTAGAAGCTACATATAATTACATTAAAATACATTACATCATGGAGGCAGGACACTGGTACCTAGAACATTCTGAATGCTTATTTATAGCTTGAACTGTTGAAGATTCATCACAACAAGGATAACCAAGACACACTAACTGTATAGATAAAAAATTTTTTTCAAGTATGTCTAAGAAAATAAGATCAAATAAAGAAAAATCATAATTATTTCAGAGAAGATAAATTTGAGAATTGTGAGCTGAAGTAGGAGATGGAGGGATGAATGAGAGGCAGCAGAAGGAACCATCTTTCTCTTCGGTGGCAAGAGGCAGGCCCTTTAGATACATATGAAATTTAGGAGATAATGTGAATTTATACCTCTGTCTAGGTTACATAATTTTTCCACAGCCGTGTCTTGAGAGTAACATGACAATCTTTAATAAGCCATTATTAATTATATAAGCTATGGAGTAGTAGGCTTGTATTTTATGCCAGGCAATGCATTAAGCACTCCATTTGAACCACATCTTCAGCTATCTGCTGTTATATCTATCCTATGTTCTACTGAGTCAAGAGGTACTCCATGAACTCATGTTTTACTGATAGCAGCAAATGAAACTTCACCTTCTGGAAACATAGTATTCTTCTGATTTAGTGTTCCAACTGCACTGCACGGAACTCCTTGTCTTAGCCTTTGGTAGCTCTTCCTTTTGCTTCTGGCTATCAGACTACAGTTAGACCTTCCTGGTTTAGTACTTCTAGGTAAATGGGGTAGGCAATGAGGGGGAGAAAAAACTTTAAATGGTTAAATTTCACAGTATTTCATACTAAGTGAAATCCTGTTGGTTGGATTAAAAAGTTTTTTGAAGTGATATTAAGTTTCTACAATGGATTGTTTTAACAGTTTAAAAACTCTGTAAATATTATTTTTTTAAAGTATTAAAAAAAATGAGCCTGGTTTGGTGGCATAGGCCTACCATCTCAGGTACTAAGAGGCCAAGGCAGGAGAATTATACATTTGAGGCCAGCCTGGGCAACTTAGCAAGACTCCAATCTCAAAATAAAAATTTTAAAAAGGATTAGAGATGTGGCTCAGTGATGAAGTACTTGGCTCAATCCCGAGTCCCCCTACCCAAATAAAAAATATACAAAACAACATGGATTTCAATTGTCCTAAATATATTTACCTCCCATTATTCTATAGGCATTAAGAGCTAGATATAACTGAGAGGTTACAGAGTAAAATTATTCAAATGATACATTATCCACTTTCATATAAAATGAAACTTTTTCAAAAGACCTGGTCCAGCTTAATCCATACCCATAAGCTTACTAAAACCTAATAAATAATTTAAAAATTGCTAATGGTTTTTTCTCTACTAGAACAAGGATTATAATGATTGCTGGAAGTTATTAAATAGCTTGTTCTTAAAATAAAGCAATACAATTATTCAAATTATTAAACTATTAAAATACAGAAAACTATCAATTAAAATAATCAAATTAGTTTTCTTATTCAAATATAAGAAAAGAAATACAGCAATAAATCCACATGACAGTTTCACCAGTTTCACTGGTTGCTGATTAGTAAACAGATGTCAGTACCCAGTGGATCTCTTAAGGAGCTGCTGCCACCATGCCACCTACATTGGAACTTGCCAAGATTTACAGAACAGAAGGGAAACTAGCTGGCATAGTGCCATCCAATTAATTGTTCAGATACGTTGATGCCAATTTCTATTTTCAAGCCTTTTGGGGATACAAACACTAGAACCCCAACAGAAAGCTGGAGACCCTTTGATTTAAATATATTTACCTATTTTTGAAAAAATGATCAGAATTATTGTAATTAAAAAAGCCCAACTTACAATGCATTTGTCAAAGTTTCTTTTGACAGTCACCAAAACATTTCCCAATGTAGTGCTCAGAAAAGAAGCAGGGTCCACATTTTGTGCAGTCCATACATGGTGACTCATTTTGACTAGCATGTACAGGGAATTAAAGCTATCAATTTTGTCTCCTAATGCAATTAGGTTGTTTAGTTCTGGCTCAATGCAGCGAAATATTTTAATCATCATCTGGCGAATCATATCTTTCCTGTTTAGAAAATATAAAAAATGCAGAAGTTATTTTAAGTTTCAGGTGAATACACCTCCAACTTTAATCCACAATATATAAAATGACTAAAATTTGTATTAAGAAAAATGTCTAAAATATGATAAACTAATAACAATTTTCAAATGTAAAAGTATTTTATTGAAAGTAAGTTCTGGGGCTGGAGCGGTGGCTCAGCGGTTTTGGCGCTTGCTTGGCAAGCACGAGGACCCGGGTTCAAACCCCAGCACCACGTACACAACTGAGTGTTGGAGCAACTAAGGCCATGTGAAAAACTCAATAAAGTTGTTTCTCTCTTTCTCTGTCTCTCTCACTGTCCCTCTCTCTTTAAAAAAAAAAAAGAAAGTAAGTTCTATCATTCTAATTGGCCATTTATAAATCTGGGTCCTGAAATGTGCTTCATGAGTTCTAAGAAATCCACTACAATTGAAAGACTCTCTCGCCTCCTATTAGCAAATTAAGAATTGAATGATCTTTTGTGATTACTAGGAAGAAAAGTTGAAGGGCCACACAACAGGACCAATTTTAATCCAGTAAAATGGGCACGCACATTAGCGCTATCAGGTTACTGAGAAGCATCTGTGTGAGCAGCACCTTTCCATGCTTCAATTTAAAGGTTTTCCCCCCACCAATAAACAAGAGACATTAACAAATACATACTCAGATGAGACAGTCAGTTGTGTGCCAGAATTATGTTGCCTTGATAATGTTGCTCCATCCAGGTCCTCTGCTTCAGTCTGCAAAAATTATTCAGGTATTTTACATAATAAAAGATCAACAATTTGACTAGTTTATATAGCAAAAGCCTGCCTAGTCTTAAAATGCCTAGGGAGAATGCATTATGAAAAATAATGTATTTTTAATGACAGTATTCCTAATGAAACTATATAATTTAGTATACTATTCAAGGATAGTCATGAAATCTTTGCTCTGATTTTTTTTTTTTTTTAAAGAAAGAGGTACAGGGGGTGCTGGAGCAGTGGCTTGGAGGTTACAGTGCTTGCCTGGCATGTACGAGTATACAAGTTCAAGTTCAAACCCTGGCACCACATACACAACCAAGTGTCCGAGGAATGAAAGTCACATGAAAAACTAAATAAAAAAATTTGCTTCTCTGTCTCTCCCCGCCTTTCTTTAATTAAAAAAAAAAAAAAAGAGGGAGAGAGTAAGAGAGTGGCAAAGAGAATCAATTTTATTCACTTTTCCCATCTGGCCTTTGTTTCTCTCACACTTAGTTGTGTATGTAGTCCTGGGGTTAGAATCTGGGTCCTTGTGCTTGGCAAAAGTGCTCCAACCACTGAGCCACCACCACTCCAGCCCCTGCTTTCAGATTTTTATCTGAGAATTACTGTGGGGTGAGAAGGAGTATTTGTGCGTGTGTACATGGTGGGGGAATGGAGACTGCTGGAGCTGGGTGGTATTGGAAATAGCAAGGCAGCTCAACAACCATCACCACAACAACAAAAAGAAAATGTCCAAAAACAATTTTTAAAAAGAGAACTGAAACAACTAAGAAAATCTCTTCAATCATGGCAATAAAGCTTCAGCGCTTAAAAGGGTATCAAAAATTCTTAGAAGCCAAGAAAAAAGAAAACTTATCACCAATATAATCATTCGCAACAATAAAATCCCAAACATTTCTAGTAAACACAAATTTTTCATTCATTTTATCACTGATTTTTATATGTTGGTTGTCTCAGGCATACATTTTTTAGATGACTTTATTTAAAAGTCACTCTACTTGTATTATGATTTTAAGTTCCTCAAAATATTCTAGAAAGTCTCATTTTATTCTTTTACATTTATGCCACCCAAAAGGCATGCTGTATAGGCATCATTATACCTGTTTTTACTGAAGAAAAAACTAGGGATTAAATAATCAGTTTATGGTCTCTAGTTAGCAACAAAATCATAAAATAGATTCAGACTCAGATCTGAGGCCTTTCCCCCACTACACCATGGTATATATTCAAGCACCATCTTTAAAAAAAAATCATGTATTTTTTCTTGGTAATTACTACAATGTTAAAATTGCTTTTTGAATAATATGCTTTAGAAAGTAAACACAAACATTTTTCTCCTTACCAATTCAGAGAATGTTTAGGTTTAAGACATTCTGGAATGTTAGGTGCCCAACTCCAACTATCATTGCTTTTATTATTTTTGTGGTATGACAAAAATGTTTAAAGATCATTGTATCACAAATTCTGTTTGGAAAATCAAACTGTGACCACATGTTAATTAGCTTAATTATGTTACAGACTATAGAAACTAGCCAAAATAGATGCACATCATACCATTGTTCCAGGCATACTTGGATGTTGCTGCAGTTTGAAAAATTTACTTATGAAGTCCTGTTCTGCCAGACACAGTGGCTCTAGTTCACTTAGTACCTGTTCAAAGATCTAAAGAAAACCAAAATGATCCTATAGTGAAAGAACTGTATGAAATACTTAAAATAACATTCCACACTTAAATCACTCTTTCACAGAGACCTGGATTATATTGTATTGCCCTACCAGTTTTGGAAGAGTTTATCTTTGGGGTTCTGCATACAGAACCCAAAGGTAATGCAATATAATCCAGGTAAAACAGGCCCACAGAACACACCTGAAAAACTCAGTTATTACTTCAAATCTAGAAAGAGGAACACAAAAATAAACTTTTCAAACTCATTTGATACAATGGGGAGCTCAATTAAGCTGTTATTTCCACTTTGTGGTTATTCAAATAACTTAAGAGACTTTATGACCGACGTTTTTGGTGTTGGGGACTGAACCCAGGGGTGCTTTACCAGGAATTGCATTCCCAGTCCTTTATATTTTTTAATTTCAGACACGTCTTCCTAAGTTGCTGAGCCTGGCCTTGAACTTGCAACCCTCACCCCTTAGCCTTCTGAGCTGCTGGGATTATAGGTATGTGCTACTGCACCTGGCACTTTATGATTTATAACAAATAAATGTTAATGAAGCTTTTCTGTTATTTAATTGATAATCCACATTTTGGTTGTCATTTGATTACTATTGTTTTTCAGATTCAATTCAACATTGTAAAGTAAGACATGGTTAATGTCTTAAAGAGAGCAAAAAGAACCTAAATTTTTTAACACACTTAAAGAAAAGCAGTTTTTTTGTTTTTTTTTAAGAGTGGAGGACAGGGGCTGGAGCGGTGGCTCAGCGGTTTTAGCGCTTGCCTGGCAAGCACGAGAACCCGGGTTCAAACCCCAGCACCACGTACACAACAAAGTGTTGGAGCAACTAAAGCCATGTGAAAAACTAAATAAAGTTCTTTCTCTCTTTCTCTCTCTCACTGTCCCTCTCTCTTAAAAAAAAAAAAAAAAAAGAGTGGAGGACAGTGAGAGAGACAGATAGAATCAATTTTATTTAATTTTCCATGTGACCTTCGTTGCTCCGGCACTCAGCTGTATCCATGGTGCTGGGGTTTGAACCTGTGTATTCTTGCATGCCAGGCAAACTCCTTAACTACCAAGCCACTGCTCCAGCCCCAAGAAAAGCAATGTTAATGCTTAAGAAGTACTGGTTGTTTCATTTTACCTTATCAAATTTGGTTCTGTCGGCGACATCAAGATCAGAGGCAGACATGTTTCCCATATCCAAAAGGGAAGATGACTGGGATCTTCGATTCCCTGAACTCTGAACACTGAGTTTATTTAGACTAGAAGTAGATCCAGTTAATTTCCCAGAACTTCCATGAAGACCTAAGAAATAACAAAACTTTAAAAGCTGTGATCTTTACAAATAAAAGATCTGGAGTATAAATCAGGACTACCTTCTACTATCTTGGTCTTCCAGAACTCATATTAGTTAGTGCATTAGTGCATGGGACAGGATGCAGTGTCCTTGTTTTTTAGTAACCTTTGTGTCCCATTCCAGAGCATTTTGTAAAGAGAAGCAAAACAACACAGATCCACAGAATAGGACTGAAAGGATCTTAAAGATCATATGGTCATGCTCTTTCCAGTTAGCATACTGGCTAACATGATTTTGTATTTCTGAAGAAATCTGCCTGTATCATTCACCTTCATATTAAATCGGTATATTACGTTGAACCACACAAAACTGCCAATACTTGATCATTTCACCCTACAAAGTCAATTACATATGATTCAACTTAATACATTCCAGGACCCAGAAACTCTGCTTTTCCAGTAAATGAATTAATTAACTACAGTTCTTTAAAAACTAGAAAAGACAAAGGAAATAAAGCATCTTGAGAATTTATTACACTTAAAACACAACTAAAATGTAATGCATACATCACTAACCATACTAAAATGAGATGTCTGTGTTTAGGTTGAATTTAGGTATCCATCATACCCATGAAAAGAAATAAGAACATACGAATATCCCACACCAAGGAATTAAAGGATTCAATTTTTAGAAGAAAACGTGATGTTTTGATTCAGAATTAAATATAACCAATAAATAAAATATTAAAAACATTTTTCTTCATTATTTCTCAATTTATTTGTGTTACTTGTTAATGGTCAGAAGGGATAAATGGAGATCTAATAAAGACAATTAAAAGAAAAACTTTGGCTTCATTATGCAAATCTGACCATATCTGTGCTTTTTTAAAATAGCATTTCTAAACACAGCCTGAAAATAGAAGTTTGATGGTTAAGCCTTTTCATAAATTTCTGACATCAAATTTTACTATTTGCCATATAATTTTCACTATATCACACATTTCCCAGATACGGCCATACGATTCCCATTATGGCGGTTTTCTTTCTTCAATACCTGGCAATTCAAAGCAATCGAAATTTCTGGCATTAACTTTTTTCAAGACAATAACTAGTTGCTAGACATTAAACAAACATGCATTGAGAATACCTTCTAATACACTAAGCATACTCACTCTCTGTTTCCTGTTTGACAGCACTTTCTTTTCGAGGCAGTGTAGCTGTGATGGATTAGGTTGCAAGCATCAAAGACAAAGACAAGTTAATAAACTGCAATTTGCACAAACCATGCACAAGAGGAAGTTAAAGCTCTAGTTTAAAAGACACATGCAAAGAACCATGAGCATCAAGTAACAAGAGGTGCAAACACATGTTTAGTTGTCAGCTACTGTTTGAGAAATTATGAGAGAAAACTTACTAGTTTTTTAATGTACTGCTTTTACTTATATATTCAGGGAAAAAAATCTTTGTTTGTCAATACCTCCATATATTTTTAAATTTTTTTTTTAACTTTAGGAAGCTGATACTATTAAATTTAAAAGGTAATTTACCAAGTTCTGGTGTCCTGAGAAAATGTAGTTCAAGTAATAATTTGATACAGTGGAAACTAATCAGAATGAAGTAGTAGATTTAGACATTAACAATCTTTATTCTTTGAAAGCTCCTGAAAGGAATCCCCACTGTACTAAATAATTTTATACTGTATCAGATAAAAAATTTACATAAGCAGGGTTCTAAGACCATTTTAAAATTAACCAAATATTGAGTTTAAATACTTAGTAATTGGCTTGTGAAAAAGTACATATCATAATATGAACAATCAGGAGATATGTTTATGGAAGAGGAAAGTTAAGGGAACAGATTTAATATAGGATTTTGAACTCTTTTAAGATTATTTGGTGGGGCTGGAGTGGTGGCTCAGCGGTTTCGGCGCTTGCCTGACAAGCACGAGGACCCAGGTTCAAACCCCAGCACCACGTACACAACTAAGTGTTGGAGCAACTAAAGCCATGTGAAAAACTAAATAAAGTTGTTTCTCTTGTTCTCTGTCTCTCTCACTATCTCTCTCTCTTTAAAAAAAAAAAAAAAAGATTATTTGGTATTTCTTTTATTCTAAAACTCACTCTACATAATATTTATAAATCACTTTAGAGCTCACCCTGTGAACCATGCTAAACTCAATTTATAAGTTAATGTGAAAGACAAAGAAATAAATGATAGAATGAAACAGAAAGCTAAAGAATACAAACATAATCTAAAATTATCTTAAGAACAGAGAACACTATCCCTGACACAGGTCAAGGCAAAAGCTCAAGTATGAGCTTTTAAACCTGTGACATATGTCTTCCTAGCCTTGGCTACCTGAAGCTCAAGGGAATATCAAAGAAGAATCTTGGACATTAAAGTTACAAAGAGGGACCACTATGGGGCTAACAGCTAGCTAATCTGAACAGTATTTTCCAGTGGCTTTTTGGTACCACTATGCTATATTCACTAGTTCCAGGGCAAAGCCTAATATTTATAAAGTTTTCCTTTAGTAGCCAATAATGAATACAGTGTTACCAGTAGTGCCCATTAACTATAATTTGGGGCTCACAAAAATCTTTGTTATTTATCAGGAACAAGGGATAATACTCAGGTAAAAAATTATCTTTAAACAATCCCCAGTAGAATATAAATTGAGAGTAGGGTCTTTGTTCATTGTTGCATTCTTAGTACCTATTATACAACAGGCAACAGGTATTATTATATAATAGGTGATTAATGAATAAAAATTGAATTACTCTTCCAGCCAGCTCTGAATTCAGCCTTTTATTCAAGACAACTTTTGGAATTAACAAGATTTCTTAGTTTAGTGGAGAAATAATGATAAAATGATTCTGGGCCACCACTTTTAAGAATTTATAATATTAAATAGGAGGGAAAACAACAGTTATATAAATGTACATATTAAGGAATTAAAATGTCACATAGAAAGAAAAAATGGTGATTTAAAAAATAATTACTAAATTTCCTTTGCCTGCCATTTCACTGAAATACATTTGTAGACCACGGGAAAAAAGCAATGCACCAAAATATTCAGCCTAGGATAAAAACTCTTTGTCCCTGAGGATATTCAAGTAAACTTACTAATCACAATTATTAATTATCAACATAAAGAACTTATCACAAAGGAAAGATACTTTCCTGGAATCTTTAATATATTTTGAATTATCTGAATTACGTAGATGTTAAAGACTTAAGAGTTGTTTCAAAAGAGAAGGGTATTCCTCTGACCTTTTATAACTATATTGACTATGCAGTTTTCCTTTTGTTAGATACATTCCATCTCACTGTTCATATCAGCATCTATCCTTACCAACAAATAAAAAGAGAAATTTAAATTTTATTTATAATTACTTAATATTGATTCACTGAAAAGTTATCTCTCCAAATTTTCAGATTTCTATTAAAATTCATTTAAATGTAATGTGGATCACTGAAAATATATCTTTGAAAAAATTTAACATTCTGCCTTGTTTAGCACTTATCAAGTCATTTATATTTCTTGAAATTTAGTTTTAAAATGGCAACTAACAAATTAAATCTTCAGAGATGAACTAAACTGTCTTCATTCTCTGAAATATTTAGTTTCCTTCTTGCTCTCTCTCTTTTTAAGTTTTCTTTCTCTTATGGGTAACAACAAAATAATTGCAACTATAGTTTTTTAGGCTATCAAGTGTCACAAAATTACTCTTTTTTGCTTTTTAATGGATACATAAAAGAAATATAATTTTAACACTACTAAAATTATGAAATGTCCTTCTAAATATGTATTGTGAATTAAAGTATTTTTAATGAGATAATTTAAAAATTTTTCAAGAGGTAAAAGTTTAGGTTTCATTTTAAAGCACCAATAACGTTAAGATACTATTATACTTGACTTGTTACATTATTTCATTTATCTTAATGTGGATCTGACTTGTCTTCATACACTGAAGCAATCTCTCAATATAAAATGGTTCACTAACAAGTGGTGACAAATATACTTAATGAAAACATCAAACATATAACTGCATTAATAATATGCTCTTTACTCAAAAAAAGCATAACATATTCACAGTGAAACATTAACAAGAATATAAACACATCGCTGTTCAAGAACAGTTAACCTTTAGGATGAGTTAGCATTTCTGTTTCCAAAGGCCTATTGTCCCAAGATTCTTATCAGTGTATTTACTAAAGTGTAGCATATTTACAGACAAATTCAAACTATTTCAAATGTCTGGACAGTGTAATTAATACACTGATGCTGCATTTTTAAGAATAACGAATTACAAAATAATCTTCTCTGTCCCTAAAAAAATGGAAACATGTGCTATGAATTTTCAATCAAGTTTACTGATTACTGAAGTTGCTTAGGGCATAGGCTACTGTCAACAAACAAATGCTAAACTCATTATTCTAAAGGAGAGCTATGCAGACACAGTGAGGAGTACACAATGTAGCCCTTTTAAGGCCAGGTTTAGACCTGAATAGGCACAGAACTTCATCCAAAGGGAACTCCAGAGATGGGTGCATGCAAGAGCAGAACTTGGCCTCAGCACATCACTTCCTTAACTTGATACTTTCACTGGCTATTCTTACAAATAACGTTTCCATCCATTTAAAATATTTAGAAGCAACAAAAAGATAACATGCTCAAAATATATCACTTTAGGAAAGTAAGGTATAATCACAGGGGAAATTTTTGCATTATTTTTTAGTCCCTTGACAGGGAAGAAAAACACTTAAAACTTTCTTTTTGATTCAAAATAACCAGTGAGAAGTAAGAAGCCAGGAATCACTTTCATTTCTCTGAAGAGAGCAATGACTTAAGAGATCAATGACCTGCCCCCAACTGTTACAAAAGGTCTTCCAGACAACAACTCTCAGCATAGGTCTGTTAGTCTAATACTCTACTGGACTGTGCTTCATTTTCTCATCAACTGCTTTCCCTAGGAATACATTTTTTATTTATAGCATAAATACACAATTGCTGTTACAAAATTCACACACTTTAGTTTTAATTAGTAAAAAACATATATATATATATATAGATATGTATCTTCTATGATACACCTGTAAATCAAATGTATTAGATTTCCTCCTTTATTAATTCTATTGTATCTTCTTCTACCTTGTTTAAAAAGTCTTAGAATTATTTGTCATACATAAAACCAGTCTTAAAAGGAAGACAATAAACTAATGTGCCTCAGCTTACCAAACTTCTTGCTTTCTTTAGTTGTGCCAGTCATCTTGATCTTTGCAACTTCAAAGAAATCTTTTATTTCTCTTTCATATAGTCGGGATAAATAATCCATGTAATTCTTAAAATAAATGTAACATGTACATCTTATTAATAAAACACACACACACACACACACACATATACACAAAACAATTTCTATTTTTCATTCACTCCCCACCCAATCCTTCATGCTTGTTGTAAATTTTGTGGTCAAAAACTTTAATGCATTTAATAGGATGTTAAAAAAGTAGGCTACTTTCTGACTTAATTTGAATAGGCATCATAACACTGAAAATTTACAAAATAAGGCAAACAATCTCATTTCTTTTGCACTTTTTTTTTTTGTACTGGGGATTGAACTCGGGGGTGTTTTATCTCTGAGCTATATTCTCAGCCAGTTTTATTTTTTGAGACAGAGTCTTGCTAAGTTGCTGAGGCTGGCCTCAAACTTGAGATCCTTCTGCCTAAGGCTCCTGAGTCACTGGGATTACAGGTACACACCACTGCACCAGGGACCTTTTGCATATTTTAAATATCATTACTATCATACTGGATAGGATATTTGAATCAATCATGCTTCTGCTATCTCACATAATGACAGCATGGTACGTCACTTTGTTGGTCTAATACAGGACACTGTGGTTTTGATGTTTTGCTATGACTTTACAGTAAGATTTTCACCTTTAATGAATCAGTTCTTCTCTGGAGATAATTTCCTAAAGTTCCTAGGTGTCAAATAGTGAGCATCTTTATGGCTCTTCCTCCACGTCACTATGCTGCTTGGTTAATACACTGTGTCACTGGCAAAGACGGAGAACATTAATTCACTGTGCCTTTGTTGAAGTGGGGTGTTACTCCAAAATCGGTTATTTTCAGTAAGAATTTAGAACAACTCTTAGTTTTCACAATTAATGTTATTTTCTTTTTTTTAATGCTCTTTTTTTTTAAGAGAGAAGGAAAGTGAGACAAAGAGACAGAGAGAATAAATTTTTTATTGAGTTTTTCACATGACTTTTGTTGTTCTGACACTTAGTTGATACGTGGGTGCTGGGGTTTGAACCCGTGTACTCGCACATGCCAGGCAAGCACTGCAACCACCAAGCCACTGCTCCAGCCCCTAATGCTATTTTCTTAAAAGAGATTTGATCAACTTACTCTTAATTGAAAACATCTATTATTTAGCATGCAAACTAATGTCTTCATCATCTCTGTTTATTATCAAATGAAAACACCTTATGTGCTCAGGAAGGATTCTTCAACAGTGGGGGACCATACATTTTTCCAAGCTGTAAGTTAAATACTATTACATTATAGAGTTTGACCAAATTTAAACAAATATACAACAAAAAATTGTCGCTAGAAATTCTTTTAATTTTACCATGGAATCTAAGCTTCAAGTTCCTTTTTTAAAAAAGAGAGAGAGAGAGAGAGTGAGTGTGAGAGAGAGAAGGACAGAATTTTTTTTTTTTTAATTTAGTTTTTCATGTGGCTTTCATTGCTCTGACAGTTGTGTACATGGTGCTGGGGTTCAAACCTACGTACTTGCGCATGCCAGGCAAGCACCATAGCCACTGAGCCACCACTCCAACCTTCAACTTTTTTTTTTATTTTTTTATTTTTTTAAAGACAGAGGGACAGTGAGAGAGACAGAGAAAGAGAGAAATAACTTTATTTAGTTTTTCACATGGCCTTAGTTGCTCCAACACTCAGTTGTGTACGTGGTGCTGGGGTTTGAACCCGGGTCCTCAAGCTTGCCAGGCAAGCACCGAAACCACTGAGCCACCACTCCAGCCCTCAACTTTCTTTATAAGCTCAAATTAGTACAACCTTCTTCAGAACAGGATACCTTTCAAAATCTACACACTATGTATGTATATCATTTTTCTTAAAAGGGGAGGGGAAGAAAGAGAAAATTCATTTTATTTACTTTTTTCATCTGGTTTTTGTGACATAGTTGTAAATGTGGTGCTGGCTGGGATTTGAACCCAGGTCCTCACACACTCCAGGAAAGCTCTCCACTGCTCAGCCACCACTCCTGCCCCTAAATATTTTACTCAGAATATACCACTGATTTTCTTAAATATTTTGTGGCTATAGCCTTTTAAGAGTATTTGGATCAAACATAATGGCCTTTTTCAATTTGTAGGTCATTTACTTTCCAACAAAATCTCTGTAAGAGTTAGATGCGCCACGGCTTCGGTAGCTGTAGCAGCTCCCTCAGCGCCTGAGCCGCGCCAGCACCTCCCTCAGGAGACCGTTGCAGTCGGCCAGCCAC
>PVKS010022746.1:0-33299 GCA_004027875.1 Aplodontia rufa
GGAGAAGGAGGAGAAGGAGAAGGAGAAGGAGAAGAAGGAGAAGCAGCAGCAGCAGCAGCAGCAGCAGCAGCAGCAGCTAGGAAAGACATGGAACAGTAGAATTCTTCAAAAATTGTTAATGGGACTACAAATGGTACCTCCACTTCAGAAAACAGTTTGATAGTTTCTTATAAAATTAAACTTACCTATTAGTATACGATCCAGCTATCCTTTTAGATCATTTATGCAAAAGAAGTATCCACACAGAAACTGGTACATAAATGATTCTAAACACTATTCATTATTTATTTATTTTTTCCAGAGCTGGGGATTAAACCCAGGGTTCCACACATGCTAGGCAAGGGCTCTACCCCTGAGCTAGGCCCCCATCCTTTGTTATTCATAACTGTCAAAGATGTTATCCTTCAACTGAAGACTGGATAAACAAACCTTGTTATATCAACACAAAGGATCACTACCTAGCAATACTTTTTACAAACTACCGACCTATGCAAAAACTTGGAGAAATCTCAAATACATTATGCTAGATGAAGAAAGGGTTAAAAGACTATATTACATGATTTATATATTATGTAAGTCATATAAAATATATATGTATACATATATATATAATATATATATATGACATTCTAGAAGGAAAAAATACTTGAGAACTAATCAGTAGTCACTAGGGTTATGTGTGGAGGGAGGATGCTACAAAGGGTTAGCATAAGGAAATTCTATTGGGAATGATGAAATTGGGGATTTTTTTGTTTTGTTTTTTGTTTTGTTTTTCTTAACCCAGGGGTGCTCTACCACTGAGATACATCCTCAGTCCTTTTTATTTTTTATTTTAAGACAGGACCTTGCTGAGCTGGAGTGGTGGCTCAGCACTTGCCTGGCATGTGCAAGGATGCATGTTTGAACCCCAGCACCACATACACAGTGAAGTGTCAGAGCAACGAAAACCAGACTGAAAAACTAAATAAAAAGGATTCTCTCTCCCTCTCCCTCTCTCACATTAAAAAAAGCAGGGGGTGGGGACCTTGCTAAGTTGCTTAGGGCCTCACTAAAATGCTGGGACTGGCCTTGAAATTATGATCCTCCTGCTTCAGTCTATTGAGTCACTTGGGATTGTAGGTATGTGGCATTGTGCCTGGCTTGTTCTAACCTTTCTTTTTCTTTTTTTCTTTTTTTTTTAAAGAGAGAGAGGGACAGTGAGAGAGGAAGAGAGAGAGCATCAATTTTATTTCGTTTTTAATGTGACTTTTGTTGCTCTGACACTTTGTTGTGTGTGGTGCTGGGGTTCCAACCCAGGTCCTCACGCACACTTGGCAAGTACTGTAATCGCTGAGTCACTGCTCCAGACCCTGCTCTGACTCTTGATTGAAATGGTTACACAACTTTGCACATTTGTGAAAGTTCATAGAATTATACATTAAAAAGAACAAGTTATAGGCTGGAGTCATGGCTCAGCAGTTGGAGCACTTGCCTGAATAAATAAAGGGCTCAAAAAACTTTACACCAAGGAAAAAACCCAATTAATAAATGGGCAAATGAACTAGACTCTTCTCAAAGGAAGAAATACAAATAGCCAACAAATACATGAAAACATGTTCAACATCATTAGCTCTAGGGAAATGCAAACCCAAAAAAAAAAAAATGAGATTTCATCTCACACCAGTCAGAATGGCAGTCATCAAGAATACAAATAATAAACGCTGAAGAGGATGTGGAGAAAAAGGAATACTTTTACACTGTTAGTGGGACTGTAAATTAGTACAACTGCTATAGGAATCAGTATGGTGGCTCCTCCAAAGACTAGGCCTGGAACCACCATATGACCCAGCTATTTACCCTGAAAAATTAAAGTCATCTTACTATAGTGAGACATGCATACCCATATATATAGCAGCACAACTCACAATAGTCAAACTATGGAATCAGCCTAGATGTCCAGGTGAGGCCCTGGGTTCAATATCTAGGACAACCAAAAAAAAACAAACAAACTGTTAAGTAGGTTAAAAGTTCAAGGCCAGCCTCAGCAACTTGGCAAGACCCTTCCTGAAAAATGAAAAAATCAAAAGGGCTGGGGATGGGACTGGAGTGATGGCTCAATGGTTGGAGCGCTTGCCTGGCATGCTCAAGGACCAGGGTTAAAACCCCAGCGCCACATACACAACTAAGTGTAGGAGAAATAAAAGCCAGATAAAAACATAAATAAAATTGATTCTCTTTCTCCCTCCATCTCCCTCTCTTCAAAAAAAAAAAAACTTAGGAAAAAAAAAGAGCTGGGGACATAGCTCAGTGGTATAGAAACCCTGGGTTCAACCCTCAGTAATGGAAAAAAATATACATATATATACATACATACATACATATGTACATACACAGACACTCTATAGGAACGTAACCAGTAAAACCTGGATTGTGGGAAGTGCCAGAAATCAAATGATTGTCTAATAATTCATTGCAAAGGAGGAAAAGATGGAGGAGGAACCTGCAGATTAAGAGAAATCCACACCACTTTTCTCCATACATGGATTAGTGGGTCTGCTTTTGCTCTAGCCTCTCTGCTGTTAGGGTAACCAGTCAGCTCCCTTAGGTTCTTAGAGAAAAAAAAATTAAGCCTGTGCAATCAACCTAAGTGCTGTTGCTACAAATCTGGTTACTTTTGGAGAAGTAGCAAAAGCTCTGGCAGTTTGATTTTGAAAATAGTATTCCTGTCACACTGTGTTACTGTGCCACTGAGGTTTAGTAAGAAAACCATTCATCTGCATAACCTACTAAGAACATTTGTAACTGCCAGCTAAAGAGTGGAATGTAGTAAAAATACATCAAAACTTGGAGTAAAACAGACAAACAAGGGGCTGGAGCAGTGGCTCAGTGGTTGGAGCACTTGCCTGGCATGCACAAGGACCTGGGCTCAAAACCCAGCACCACATACACAACTAAGTTCCAAGAAATAAAGTCTAGAAACCCTAATTCCATGAGATCTATAAGGACTATAGCAAATCACATTACTTTCTGTATTCTGTTTCCTCACTTGTAAATGGAGACAATATTGCAAACATTGTGGTAATCAAAGGAGATAATGGACTCCACAATCTAAAGAAAATATCTCTTTAGTGTTCAGGTGCTTGGATCTTTAAGGTGTGCTAACTAACTGTATACTCCTGCAGGTATATCCTCAAAACATATTTACATAGTTGTAATAGTATACATTGCCAGCCACAGTGGTGCATCCCTGTAATCCCAATGACTCAGGAGGTTGAGGCAGGAAGATCACAGGCTCAAGCCCACTCAGGACAACTTAGCAAGACCCTGTCTGAAAAATAAACAAGGGCTGGCGATATAGTTCAGTGGTACAGAGTCCCTGGGTTCAATCACCAGTACTGCACACACACACAAAAAAAAAATCCTCAAAATATACTAGAAAACCAAATCCAACAATATATAAAGGCAATATACCATATAAACACCATGAACAAATGGGGTTTATCCTAGAAATGAAAAGCTGGTTTAATTTCTTAAGATCAATTTAGGTAACACACTTTTTGTATATATACAAGATCTTACTATGTTGTCTAATCTAGTCTCTAACAATCCTCTTCCTTCAGCCTCCCAGGTATACCTGTTGCAGAACTACAGGTTTGTGCCATGGTGCCCAGCTAATGATCAAAGGACAGGGTACAGGAAGTGAGATCACCCCTCATCAGAGTGAAATATTAGTGGAAATGTTCTTTCTTTCTTTCTTCTGTAGGCTAGGCTAATTGCTGTTGAAAAGGGTAAGTTCTGGCGCTAGGGTGGTGGCTCAGCAGTTACAGCATGTACCTGGCATGGGCAAGGACCCAGTTTCAAATCCCAGTGCCACATATACAACCAAGTGTCACAGCAACAAAAACTAGATGAAAAACTAAATAAAATTTATTTTTTCTTTCTTTAAAAAAAAAAAGGCAAGTTCTTGAAACCCCTGGAACATGGTGCTAGTCCTGGCCAGACACAACTCTAGACACAAAGCTATCATCATAAAGAAAATTGATGATGGTACATCAGATTGTACCTACAACCACGTGGGGCTCTTGAACTGATGGCTATCCTTGCAATATAAATGCAAGAAGAAAACTGCCCAAAGGTCAAAGAGCAAATCTTTTGTGAAAGTTTATAATTACAGTATTCTCATGCACACAACATATACTGTGGTTGTCCCCTTGGACAACCTGTCATCAAAAAGGATGCCTTCAAGGGGCTGGAGCGGTGGCTCAGCGCTTGCCTGGTATGTGTAAGAACCCGAGTTCAAACCCCTGCACTACATACACAACTAAGTGTCGGAGCAATGAAAACCAGATGAAAAATTGAATAAAGCTGATTTTCTCTCTCTCACTCTCCTTCTCTAAATAAATAAATAAATAAATAAAATCCTAAGATGCCTCGTACTTAAATAAATAAGGCCAGGTCAAGGGGCCAAGGTTAAGTTTGAAGAGAGGTATAAGACAGGCAAGAACAAATGGTTCTTCCAGAAGTTTCAGTTTTAGATAGTTTTTTGTTTGTTGTTGTTCCATCATTTAAAACAAAATTTAAAAAAAAGAGAGAAAAAAAAGCACAAAATCACATGATTGTCTCAGTGCATGGATGCAGGAAAACCACTTGACCAAGTCCAATACCAATAATGACAAAAACTCCCAAGAGTCAAAAGGAAATATTTGACATATGAAAAAATAGAATAATCTCCTGGGTGTGGTGGTGCACATCTATAATCCCAGCAACTCAGGAGGCTGAGGCAGGAGAATCCCAAGGTCAGGACAGCCTCAACAACTTAGGCCCTACTCAACTTAGCAAGACCCCACCTCAAAATAAAATATACAAAGGGCTGGGGATATGATCCAGTGGTTAAGCACCCAGGGGTTCATTCCCCACTACCAAGGGGAAAAAAAGCTTAAAAAAAATTAGGATAATCTGAAGATGGTGTATTTAGAAAGGTTTACATGTAGAGGAATCACAGTCACCTGAAGTTAATAGATGCTAAGCTGTTATCACCTTTAGGCCCAAAAGGACATGGGAAAGGAACAATTACCAGAATCCAAAAGAGGATCATACAGAGTTGGCTACATTATGAAGTGCTATAAGGGGCTGGAGCAGAGGCTCAGCAATTATGGTGCTTGCCTGGCATGTACGAGAACATAGTTTTGAACCCCAGCATCACATATACAACTAAGTGTAGGAGCAACGAAAGCCACATGAAAAACTAAATAAAAGTGTTCTCTCTTTCTCTCACTGTCCCTTCTCTTAAAAAAAAAAAAAAAAATAGGAGCTGGAGCGGTGGCTCAGCGGTTTCGGCGCTTGCCTGGCAAGCACGAGGACCCAGGTTCAAACCCCAGCACCACATACACAACTGAGTGTTGGAACAACTAAGGCCATGTGAAAAACTAAATAAAGTTATTTCTCTCTTTAAAAAAATAAAAATAAAATATATGTATATATACATACATACACACACAGATAAAAAATAATGAAGTTCTATAAGGCTTCTGTGGAGAAGGAAAGTCAAATGAAAACATCTTGCAAAAAGGGGGGCAAGGGTATAAATATCCAGCCTCACTCCCTTCATTCCCTCCTATATTTCAGGGATCCCACCATCCAAACCCATCAGGAAGTCAGAGGGTCCTAGATATAGAATAGTGGACTTTACATCTGGAATGTTAAATTGAAGAAGATATCCAAGACAAAGAGATAATTTCCTAGCTTATTTTTTGTGGGGTTTTTTTGAACCAGAGATTGAACCCAGCAGCACTTAACCACTGAGCCACATTCCCCAGCCCTTATTTTTTTTTAAAGAGAGAAGGACAGTGAGAGAGAGAGGGAGAGGGAGAGACAATCAATTTTTATTGAGTTTTTCACGTAGCTTTCATTGCTCTGACACTTAGTTGTGTACGTGGGTGCTGGGGTTTGAACACGTGAACTTTCGAGTACTGCCGTAACCGCAGAGCCACTGCTCCAGCACCACCTTATTTTTTTTTTTAAATAGAGGGACAGTGAGAGAGAGAGAGAAAGAGAGAAACAATTTTTAGTTAGTTTTTCATGTGGCCTTTGTTGTTCCACAACTTCGTTGTGTACATGGTGCTGGGGTTTGAACTTGCATACTCACGCATGCCAGGCAAGCGCCATAACCACCAAGCCACCGCTCCAGCCCCCCACCTTATTTTTTGAGACAGGGTCTCACTAAGTTGCTTAGGGGCTTGCTAAATTGCTGAGGCTGGCTTTGAACTTGCAATCCTCTTGCCTCAGCCTTCCAAACCATTGAGATTACAGGCATGTGCCACCATGCCCAGCGTCCTAATCTATTTTGGAAGGTGCCAGGGGCCAGCCCCAGCAACTCTTGGGGTCCCCAAAGAATGAGTGGAGTCAGCATGGAGGAATGACTTGAACCTCTGGAGCAAGTTGCAAGCAGACACAGCAAGCTGCTTTAGCAAAATGCTGTCTGTTCTTTGTTGTTGAACATTTTTATACAGGTGCACAAACAATACTTTCATTATCTGCTTCATTGTACAATCACCTTTTCAATTTCCCAGTAATCTTAAAGCATTGACCATTACTACAATTCATGTCCTCAACCTCCCCACCACATTGACCATATGTACCTATTTGGTTTAAACTGTTTCAGAGCACCATACATAAAATTATCCACTTCATCATTAGGTTATAGTCAAATTCTCATGGACTGTTTCATGTACTGTACTAAAAGGCCTTATTTTCTAAAAGATTAATGTTATTTTTAGTGAACCATATTCTTTAAACCTGCTTTGATAAAAGACGGACCAAATACTTTCCCAAATTCTGTCTCCCTATTTTCCTCCAGAGGTTTCTTCAAACCATTACCTCATTTGATAAGAGAAGCATTTAAAAGTCACTGTACTACATTAATCTAAAAGCCCTATCTTAGCATAAACGAAAAGTTTCTTATTTAGCTAGACTGTTATAGGCTATTATAACCCCTATACCCTATTAACTACTAACCTAAAACTATTTTGTTATTGTAACCTTACTAGATATTCTATAGCTCTCTTAGGTCCTATAATTGTTAATTCTATAAAAATATTTGTGCATCCTAACCTATGGGCTAAGAAGTTAACACCTAACTTCTGCAAAAACAAGAAAGGTAAATATGTCTTATTTACTACTAAGAAGTTAAAACTCAATCTCTGCAAGAACAGGAAAGGTAAACATGTCTTTCATACTCAAAGTCCACAATACAATGTGAACACTCAATCTTAAGATGGTATTTGGTAGATGTTTTACATATGCTGTTTCTTTGTTCCTTAGTTTTAATTATTTTGATTTCTATTTCCAATTTTGTTTTAAAGTCAATATAGTTTTATTTTCCATGATTTCTATATATGTTATTACAAATACCCTTCTCAACAATCTGCAACAGTTGTTTGAGCAATGGAATTCTCATAACAATCAGAGAGTTTCCATTTTGAGTAAATTCATAATACATATAGAACTAGAAAACACAGCCAATTCCTAGGAGGGATGGTTTTGGAAATTTCCAGGGCTGGCTTTGCCCTAACCTATCCCCAAGTCTGGACTTTGTCAGACAGAACTTTGGTGGACATTGCCTCCTCCATCTCCCCCTTTTTTATTTTTATTTTTTAACAAGAAAGATTTTAGCTCTAGTTCAATGGTCCTGATGTTGCAGATGATGAGTCAAAAGATGACTGGAAAACACAAAAGAATAAGAATTATTATGATGTCACTTATTCCTACACTAATAAGAAATGAAAACCAAGTTTTTCTTGATACAAAACCTGTAAAGGCATTATAAAGGGATGAAGCCAAACTAGCATGACTAAATGCTGTTACTTCCTCTTGTAAAGACTGGATATCTAGGACTATATCTGTATTATTCCATATGCCCTTTAAATGATACTGAACTTGTTGCCAAGAAATATCTGTATTATTGTAAGGATATGGAGTAACACAAATCCATCTGTACTTAGCGTGACACCTAGTGGTTAAACATGCCTTTAAAATTTGAATTTGGTTCACCACATAAAGCAAAGTCTCCTCCAATATATTAATCCTAGTTTCTAATTTTTTATCTATCCACTCCTGGGCTGCCAAGGCTATAGAAATATTTTGTGACATCTAATTAACATGACTAGCAGTATGAATTTCTTGTACTAGCACAGTATCTGAAACAGCAATAGAACTTAATATTCCTATCAAAGGTGTAATTCCTAAAATTAAAGCAACTACAAATCATTTAGGACTATCTAAAGATTTTACAATAGTTTCTAAGACTTCAATTCCTGGATCATCATACCATGAATCTTCTAATTTTACAGGCAACATCACATAAGCAGGCTGATACATAATAATTAAATTTCTAAGCCCAAGGAAGAATTTATGCAGTTAGTTAATATACATCCCTCACATAAAATCTTATAGGTATCATTAGAAATCTGAGTAACATTTAAGTAATTATCTTTATGTTTAAACAAAAGTGCATAAGGTGTACTTATGCAAGCTGTAATCAGATGGATGATGAATTGGTCGGTATGGTGGTGGAGGAGGTCGTGGTCACTTGGACATAAGGCCTGATTAATCTATCCGAATCCACAAAGGCCAATCAGCATTCTGTAGAAAAACACAAGCATATCCTCTCTCATTTGTTAGTAAAACATCAAGACCTTCCCATTGTCCAATTAACAACTTTTTCCATTTTACCATAGGCTTTGGAGTAGACTTATTAGAATCCCAGTATCTATCCATAGGAGTGTAACCATCACTATTACTATTTAAATGATTAAGAACAAACATGGGCAGCTGGAGTGGTGGCTCAGTAGTTACAGCACTTGCCCAGCATGCTCAAGTACACAGGTTGAAACTCCAGCACCCATGTACACAACTAAGTGTCAGAGCAATGAAAGCCATGTGAAAAACTCAATAAAAATTGATTCTGTCTCTCCCTCCCTATCTCTCTCTCTCTCTCACTGTCCCTCTCTCTTAAAAAAAAAAAAAAAAAAGAACAAACATGGTATGTTGTAACGCATGATGTGGAGAACTATTTAAAGTACTTCTGGGTAAACATGACCAGGTAGTTTGAAACCAATCATATGGGGTCATCCATTTATTTTCTACTACATCTAAAAGTTGCAAAGTATAAGGAGAAGTAGGACCATAGTCCTTAACTGCTGTTCTTAATTCCTTTAACAATTTATAAGGCAAAGGTTCCCACTGAGGAGGCTCATCAAAAATAATAGGAAAGCAAGCAAAAGAAGTATCTCCTTCTTTAAGGGCCTCCTTCATTGCCCCTGAAAAATCCACTGATCTTGGTGGAGAGGGCTTATGATCTCTATATTTAGGTGGTACTGAGGTTTGAATTTGAACTGGAGCCACAAAATCCTCACAATGATAAGCAGCTTCTCCTACATCTTCCTTATCCTCAGGAGAAAGCTCATTCCTGTCTTTTATAGAAAGGGCTCCATTGTCTCCCTCGCTTTTCATAAGAGGGGTTTGTTCTGTCAGTTTGTGTAGAACTATTAACACTTTTATCAAAATTACTAATCTCTTGTTGAGGATCTAAACTATTCCTAATAAGATTCCATAATGAGGGGCTGGAGCGGTGGCTCAGTGGTTTCAGCGCTTGCCTGGCAAGCACGAGGACCCGGGTTCAAACCCCAGCACCACGTACACAACTGAGTGTTGGAGCAACTAAGGCCATGTGAAAAACTCAATAAAGTTGTTCCTCTCTTTCTCTGTCTCTCTCACTGTCCCTCTCTCCTAAAAAAAAAAAAAAAAGATTCCATAATGAAAATGCATCTACAGGAACATTTTCAGGATCATGATGATCATAATAAACCTGCATTTGTTTTCCAACCTTTCCCCAGGTAACTAAGTCTAGGGTGCCCTCTTCCAGAAACCAGAGTGAACATGTCTGCACAAAATGAAAAAACTTCTTATTTAACATATGCTTAGTTATATCAATACAGAGTCCTCTTTCTTTAGACTCATTATGGCCCATAAGCTTCTTAAAATAAAGTTCTGGTTATTCTCCTATCCTTACCTAGGATAGGAGGTCTGCAGCACCCTCAGGAGAAGTCCTATCCACCCAGAAAATATCTTTATACTTACCTTCAGGTCCCTGTTCAGGTGCCACTTGCCTGGGGCCAGCCCCAGCAACTCTACGGGTCCCCGAAGGATGAGTGGAGTCAGCACAGAGGAATGACTTGAACCTCCGGAGCAAGGTGCAAGCAGACACAACAAGCTGCTTGAGCAAAATGTTGTCTGTTCTGTATTGTTGAACATTTTTATACAGGTGCACAAACAATACTTTCATTTTCTGCTTCATTGTACAATCACCTTTTCAATTTCCCAGTAATCTTAAAGCATCAACCAGTACTACAATTCATGTTCTCAACAGGAAGGATTCCGAACCAGGGACTCATGGACTAAAACTGGTAATGACAATACTGTTAGGTCTTCAGGTTTCTCTCACTTTGCCGATCTGCTTACATCCTCCACCCTAGATTTCCCATTGCCTCTGCATGAAAGACTACAAATGTCATCACAGCAACCTGGGCATCAAATGGGTTCTTCAATTTTTTATTTTAAAAAATTGTTTTTTCAAGATAGAAGGATAGAGTAAGAGAGTGAGAGAGAGAGAGAGAGAATCAATTTTATTTAGTTTTTCCATCTGGTTTTTGTTTCTTCAATGCTTAGAATGTATGTGGTGCTGGGGAGGTTTGAACCCAGGTCCTTGCACATGCCAGGCAAGCGCTTTAACTGCTGAGCCACTGTTCCAGCTTCAAAGGGTTCCTCTCTTTATTTTTTTTTTAAAGAGAGAGGGACAGTGAGAGAGAGAGAGAGAGAATCAATTTTATTTAGTTTTTCATGTGGCTTTTGTTACTCCAAAATTTCATTGTGCTGGGATCTGAACTTTCAGCCTTGTGCATGCAAAGCAAGCACCATAACCGCTGAGCCACCACTCCAGCCCGGATTCCTCTATTTAAATGAATGCCTTGGCCTTAGAGAAAAGCTTCTGAAGGCCCTATAAGGTCACATGTCCATTTCTGAACAAATCACTGTTTACTGGGATAACGCATGACTGGTCAGGTGTGCACCATCACCCACCCCTCTATAAGTCTGAAGCTTGTTATCTCAGCACCAACACCTTAGTCTCTTTCTTGCAAATTCCATCCTTTTGCTTAGGCTGCTGTTATTTAGAATAAAGAGAACCTTAATTCAGGCGGAAAGTAACCATAATTAAAAGCTGGGGGAAAATAAAAGAGTCAGTCAACCTTGGTTTATAACTTTTAACCTCAGGAGAATCCTCATTTCTGCTCAAAATTAGACTTCTTATGTGTGCAGTTTACGGCACTAGGGATTGAACCCAGGCCCTTGCACATGCTAGGTAAGTGTGTTACCACTGAGCTATATCCCCAGCCTCAAAATGATAATTTTAATTATGAATACTTCCACATGCTTAATGTTTTTTGACTGATCTAACCTGTGAAATGTGCATTTTAGTATAGATGAAAAACTCAAAATATTATCAATAGAGGGAGAGTGCTCTGGGTACGACTTGCTTGCCATCTGCCATTTTCCACATGATCGATCGCAGGCAAAACATTTTTCAGTCTGTAAATGTCTAGTTTCTGAGGTTCCAGTCCATAGTTGTTTGCCTCATCTTTTTTAGTCTTTGGTCAAGATGATATGTGCACAAAGGAGCAGAGCTGCTTATCTCAGTGGCAGCTCGGAAGCTAAGAGACAGTAAAAAAGGGGCTAGGAACAAGGTATACCTTCGGACCATGCCCTGAGTGACCTGCTTCCTCCAACCAGGCCCCACCTCTTCTACTGTACTATCTTGATTATCAGGGCATAATGGGTCAATATTATTCAAGTGAAGGGGGGAAATTCTTCATTTCTGAAAGAGGTTAAGAAGCCCCTAGAAATCTACTGAATGGAGAAACTGAGGTGTTCCTGGTATCTTGAAACCCGATGCTGAAGATCAGAGACTGAGGTACACTGACTGTATGTGGGACATGCAACAGAAAACTACAAATCAGCAACAATAGTCTTTGTGTGCTCCCAGGGTATTAGAAAACAAACCCATGAGCCAAAAATGTGCATGTGCAGCAATCACCTTCCTCACTCTCATGTCAAGAAGGGAAGACACTGACCCTCCCTCTAGTTAACCTTCACAGCTGGTCTTCCTTCATTAGGGTGACAATCTCCTGCTCTTCACTTTTGCCAGATGACTACCATCATTATAAGAAGAAATTGCAAATGTTTTGCATGTATAACTGGCAAATGACAATTACCTCCAGCCTCTTATTGACCCACAAAGCTGCCTGCATTGACTAGATATCTCAGTTATTTTATAAGCTATTTCTAAAATCCCCTTAGTTTTTAATTCTCTTTATACCAATGAATATCAAAAGGCCATTTAGCATGAAATACATACAACCTAATAATAAGAATGCACAGTCTTGTTCTGGGATTTTCCATCTGTAAATTATCCTCTGTGGGTGTAACAATCCCATTGGGTTGGTCAGATCTCTTATTTATGTCATAGTAGAGCAGAGTACTTCCACTGTCATTCATCTCCTGCCCTTTTCTGTACTTTTAGATGGCTGCTTTTGTGTGCAGGGTAGGGGGATTCAGTGTACAGTGCCACACCTATTATAGCAGTGAATATGAATGGACATTAAGGGATTTCCTTAATTCTCTCATTGTACTTTAGGATTTTGAAACAGACTTTCTGATCATTTTTATGCTACTGTGGGAGTGCTGTAAGTCCTACATGACATCCAAATGGACTTGTGCCTCTTGTGAGAAGCTTCCTTATTTACTGCATTTCTAAAATCATTTGTCTTTTTATTATTTTATTTTGTTTTATTGGTGCATATTAATAATATATAGTGTCACTGTAGCAGTGACCTTCAGAAAAATCTCACAGTTTTACATTCAAAATATATGCTGAAACTGACCACTCTCCTCCATCCTTATTACCATATTCTGGGCCACCATAATGTCTTGCATCTTTCCCCTCCTCTTCCTGCCCTATTAGAGTATATCCTCCACATACAACCAAAGTGTAAAATTCAGGCCAGCTCCCGTCACTCTCCTGCAGCAATTCACCAATGGTATCTCATCACAGATGCAGACTGAAACCTAATGGGGCCTGTCACTTAAGAGGATTGGTAGTAGGAAATGAGGTAAGAAGTTAATCTGGAGTCAGCTTTGGAAAGCCCCCATTTCATCCCACTCAAGCCCTCTGATATTCTGGCTACTACTTTATTTGCCAAAGTTAGTTTCCGAAATTCAGGATATTTTTTTCCATTATTTTAAAAGCCCTGTTGCATGATATTGCAGCCTTTGAAGGTAAATGGATGGCTATGGAAGAAATATGCTTAGTAAAATCAGCTTAACCCAGATATCCAAGGGTTGAATGTCTCCACTCATCTGTGGAGGTTAGAACTAGACCCTGGCCATTCAGAAAGGTGGTCTATTATCATGTATTAAATCCAGATAAGGTGCAATGTTATGCAGCCTAATACTTTTTTAGAGATATTGTGGGCAAGGGAAGGGAGGGATATGGGTGGGAAATTGGGGGGGGACACTCCTGTGGATAAATCTAGTATCCAGAAACTATACACATTTTATATTATTTTGTTAAAAATTTGTATGGTTGTTCAAAAATTAAAATTAAAATAAAAAAAAATAAAAATAAAAAGCCCTGTTGCAATTCTTATTGTAATTTTACTACATTTATATATTAAATGGGAGGGGGCATTATTGAGTATTTCTATCTGCAGCGTAACCCTAAGTTCTCAGATGTTATTCTGTAACATCACATGAATATCTTCATACTAGTTTTATACACCTTTAGCTATATTCATTATGTATACTTATATGTATTCCATATATATTCTATACATATTGGTATACCCTATGTAAGATATATATTTCTATGTTATCTTTTTATTGGTGCATATTAATTATTCATAGTGTGATTGTAGCATGCTCATACACACATGTAACAATGTGATCAATTTCATTCCCCAGTATCTTCCCTTACCCTCTCTTCTTCACAGTAGTCAACACAATCCTGAGAAAAAGCAATGCAGGAAGTATCACAATACCAGGTATCAAATTATCCTACAGAGCCATAGTAACAAAAATGGCATTGTACTGACATAAAACCAGATGTGTAGATCAAAGGAATAGAAGACACAGATGAACCTGCATAGCTATAACTATCTGATTTGTGACAAAGGTGCCAAAAACATACATTGGAGAAAAGGCAGCCTCTTTAACAAATTGTGCTGAGAAAACTAGATATCCATATATAGAAGAATGAAACTAGATTCATCTCTCTCATCCTGTACAAAAGTCAACTCAAAATGGATCAGAGACCTTGGAATTAGATCAGAAACTTTGTAGCTGCTAGAAAATAACAGAGGAAGCACTTCAACATAAAAGCTCAAGCAATAACTTCCTGAATAGGTTCCTTTCTATATGCTCAGGAAATAATACCAAGAATTGATAAAGGGGTAGTATCAAATTAAAATGTCTCTGCACAGCAACAAAAGCAGTATGAAAAGACAGCCTACAGAATGGGGGAAATTCTTTGCCATCTACTCTTCTGACAGAGGATTAACGTCTGGAGTATATAAAGAAGTGGCTTAAACACAACAACAAAAAAAACTATTCAATAAATGGGTAAAAGAACTGAGCAGACACTTCTCAAAAGAAGTACAAATGGCTAACAATTCTGTGAAAAACTTCAACATCTTTAGCCATAACTATGTTGGCAATCCTCAAGAATGCAAATAACAAAAAAGAATTCTTATACTCTGTTAGTTGGAATGTGAATCAGCACAGCCACCCTGGAAATCATATATAGTTTCCTACAGAAACTAAAAACAGAACTACCATATGTCCCAGCTACATCACCCTTTGGTATTTGTCTGAAACAATTATTTTATGCATGTATTTAGAAATACATGCATGCCCATGTTTGTTGTGGCATATTTGTTAAGTTATGTATTCAGCCTTGATGAATACATAAAGAAATGTGTTAATATACACAATGGAATTTTAATGTAAAGAACAATAAAATTATGTCATCTGCAGGGAAAAAAAATATTATCAATGACAAAAACATCCTTGCCCATACTTTCTACATCATCACTCATGATTTAAGAATTATTATTTTCATTCATTATTTTTACACACCAAATGCTTACAAATCTTCGTATGGACCATAACTTCAATTATCTTTTTGGTCATGTTACATCACTCACCTGGAGTCGATCTTCTTCTCCATTCTCTCCTTAATCCCTTCTGATGAAAATTGAATCAGTGGCTCAGATGTATATATACACACACATATACACACATATATACATATATATATACATACTTCTTAGCGCGTTATCGTAAATCAGTCTTTTACATTCCCCATCTAATTACAAAAGAAAGAGGAATAAAAAAAGACTACATCATCTGCAAATTTATAAAAGCCACATATCTGATCAGTCACAACCAGCTTCCAGGCCCGCATCCCTCTCCTTAATTCAATACTAGAAAAGCATGTGAGGTTTCTGAATTAAAACAATTTTTAAGTTGCATTATTAAGTTTGTTTGTTTTTGTTAAGAAAAGGGACAGTGTAAGAGAGAAGCAATTTTTATGTGACTTTTGTTGCCCCAACACTTTGTTGTGTACATGGTGCTGGGGTTTGAAGTCATACTGGCGCATGCCAGGCAAGCATTATAACCGCTGAGCCACAGCTCTAGCCCCAAGAAATTCCACTGTTGGTGGAACTGCAGCCTGATACAGCCCCTCTGGAAAGCAGTGTGGAGAATCCTCAAAAAATTAGAGATGAACCCACCATATGATCCAGCAATCCCTCTCCTGGGTATTTTCCCAGAGGAATTAGAATCAGCACATTACGGCGGCAACACAGCAGAATCTATGTTCATAGCAGCTCAATTACAATAACTAAATTATGGAACCAACCCAGATGGCCCTCTCTGGATGAATGGATCCAAAAACTGTGGTATATATATACCATGGAGTTCTACTCAGCAATTCGAAACAATGATATTTCAGCCTTTGAAGGTAAATGGATGGAAATGGAAGGAATCATGTTAAGTGAAGTTAGCCTAACCCAGAGAGTCAAGGGTCGAATGGTTTCACTTCTTTGGAGGCTGGAGCTAAACCCAAGCCTGTGTGAAAAGTAGTCAACCTCATGTATTAGACCCAGCAAAGGTGTAGTAACACATAATCTAGGGCATTCATAGATATGTATGGGGAAGGAGGGGGGAGGGGGCCAGTCAGGGAGTAGGGGGAGGGAGTATAGGGTGGGATCTAGGGGAATTCTGATTTATAAATATATACATTTTTTTACTTTGGATACATTTTTGATTGTGCAACAACTAAGTTTCTTAATTAAAAAAAAAAAGAAAGGAAACTGAGAGAAGAGTAAACCACATTCATAAGGTGTGACCAGCTCATTCTTCCTGTCTGGGTAATATTCTAACACTTTCAACTTCCCTTCCCAAGAACACCAGTAGGTCATTCTTTGCTTAGAGAAGACCCACTCTCTCTCTTGACAGTGTTCTTGAGCCTTACTTTGCTTTTACTTTTCACCTCACTTCCATTCTACTGTCACTTACAATAAAGTTCTCTTGCATGGCTTAAAAAACACACACATACACACCAGTAGAAGACAAGATTTCTTTATTTTCCCCAGATTAACAGTGTCCTAGTATTTCTGGTGCCACACTTCCAGTAACAGTTAATACTTTTAGTGACTATATCTGAAAATAAATTGAATTAAAGAAGTATTCAAATAGGGATTTTTGGCAAAACACTGCTATAACAAATGGGTTATTATCTTGGGCTGATGTCTTATTATAATGATTTTGTGTAATATCCATATGATGACTCTGGCTTGTTAGACCAACATCCTTCCAGCTTCTACATGTCTGCCTTCCCCTCTAGAATATAGATTCCGTGAACACAAGAACCATATCTGATCTTCTCTCCACTATATCTCCAGCATCTAAATCAATGTCCAGAATAGAATAGACTCTGAGACAAACCCACACATCTTTAAACATCTGATATTTGATGATAACAGAGGGGTAGATAAGAACACTAGCACATTGTTGGTGGAACTGCAGACTGGTACAGCCACTCTGGAAAGCAGTGTAGCAAATCCTCAAAAAATTAGGAATGGATCCACCACACCACCCAGCTATCCCTCTTCTGGGCATTTGTTGCAGACTTGATTGTACCTGCCCCTATCCCCCATAACGGTTGCCTTTAATTAACCTTTAAAAAGTTTTGTGGCCCATACCTGTTTTCAGGAGTACAGATGCATCTCTTAAGTTAATTAAATCAAGCTGATTGGAAACCCCTTGATACAAAAAATATTCTGGTGAGAGCTGAGGGATTGGGGTTGCCTTGTGAGCACTCTCCCCAGGCACCACTGCATCCAAATTGTTTCTTCATTTCAAACAAAACCCTGAGCATTTAGAGCTGTCCAACGCAGGTATTTTCACAGAAGAGCTAGAATCAGCACATTACAGCAACATAGCAAAATCAATGTTCATAGTAGCTCAATTTACAATAGCTAAATTATGGAATCAACTCAGAAGCCCCAGATGAATGGATCCAAAAGCTCTAGTATATACACAATGGAGTTCTACTCAGCCATTGTGACCTTTGAAGGTAAATGGATGGCAATGGAGGAAATCATGTTGAGCAAAATAAGCCAAACTCAGAGAGTCAAGGGCCAAATGTTTTCCCTCATTTGTGGAGGTCAAAATAAAACCCAAGCTAGGGTGAAAGGTGGTCAGGTCAAGCTCTTGTACTAGACCTACCAAAGGTGTAACAACACTTAATCTAAAAGAATTATAGACATGTAGGAGAGGCAGGGGGAGAAGGGATACAGAGGGAAGATAGGGATCTAGGGAGACAACATAATATAGTCTTTACTCCCACCGAGAAGCCAAATAATACTTATGCAATTATTTAATTCTGGAAAATTCACAATCATATATATGGACATAACTTATGGGGAAAATATAGAAGAATCAAGAGACTAGAGTGTGGGCACTGTGGGGGTGACTCTGGATTAGGATCAAATGCATAGCATTGTTTATATGTGTTTGTTTGTACCACAACTCAACTCAAACAAAATAATAATGGAACCGAAAAAGAAATGCAATACCATAATAATGCTTAAACAGGGATGAACCTTGAGAACAAGATTGTTAAAGTCAGTTACAACAGCCCACATATTTTATGGATCCATATATTTTTTAAAAATCCAGAAAGGCAAATCCATGGTGTCAGAAAGCAAAAGAAAATTGGTGGTTGCATAGGGCTGAGGAATTGAGGCAAATAGGGACTAACTGCTAATCACCAAGGTGGGTTTTTTGTTTTGTTTTTTTGTTTTTGTTTTTTATGGTACTGGGGGTCAAAGCCAAGGCCTTGAGCGTGCCAGGCAAGCACTCTACCACGGAGATACATACCCAGCCCTTTTTTATTTTTCAATTTTATTTTGTGACAGGGTCTCACTAAGTTACCTAGGCTGACCTCAAATTTGCCATTCTCCTGCCTCAGGCTCCCAGGTTGCTGAAATTACTAGCATATGCCACCACAGGCAGCAAGTAAGGCTCTCTTTCTTTTGGGTGATGACAATATTCTAAAGTTGGTCATGGTAATGGTTGGACAACTCTACAAATGTACTAATCATTGAATTTTACATTTTAAAATGGGTGAACTGCACAGTATATGAATATCACAATAAAACTGTTTTAAAAAGATTAGACCAGAGCTCAGCACGGTGGCACAAACCTATAATTCCAAAAACACAGGAAGTCAAGGCTGGAGGATGGCAAATTCAAGGCCAGCTTGAGCAACTTAGGGAGACTGACACCTGTCTCAAAATTTTAAAAAATGAGTGCTGGAGCACTTGCCTGGCATGCGCGAGGACCTGGGTTCAAACCCTAACACCACATACACAATTAAGTGTCAGGAAAAACAAAAACCAGATGAAAAAATAAAATTGATTCTTCCTTTCACACTCTTAAAATTTTTTTTAAATGGGCTAGGAATGAAGCTCAGAAGTACAGCACCCCTGGGTTTGATCTCCAACACTGCATGATAAATAAACTACAATAGGTAAATATGCTTTGAAAAAAAGGCAAATTAAGAAAAAAATTATAGGGATTCAAGCCACAGAGAACAGCAAAAAGAAATTCCAGAATAGACATGAAAACAATGCTCTGGATTAGAACGGGGTATAGCAGGCAGAGTCACAGATTAGATTAGAACTAAGGAGGGGGTATCCAGGCAAACGATGGAACCAAAAGTTTTGAGAATAGCCAAAAACATTAGGGACAGGAGAAATAATTGTGATCCATACATGTGACACCAAAAAAAAAAAAAATAGTGGGACTTATAACAAAAGACATGGTACCCTACTTGTTAAATAATATGCTATTACTTTGACAATTACTGCATAACCATATTAAAGAAATGAGGGAAAGAAAACTATTTGCTAAGCACTTATTTCCCATGGATAACAATCAACAAAGTCAATAAAACTAACAAACCAAAACACATCACTATACTATATTAACTTCCAATTTATAAATAACAGGAAAAACAGAAGAATGAAGCATTCATTTAATAATTTTTTAAAGAGGGACAGAAAAACAATTTTATCTAGTTTTTCATGTGGCTTTGGTTGCTCTGACACTTCTTTGTGTTATGTGTGTGCTAGGCAAGAGCCTTAACCGCTCAGCCACCACTCCAACCCAATATTAATATTAAAACCATATTAATTTGGAAAAAAATGTAACAAGATATTTAAATTTCAACAATATTATTCAGTTTCTAACAATGATTGAAAAATTAATGATCCTTCTAAGAAAAACAAGGAAATTTATATCTTCAACCCCAGAATAAATTTCAACTACTTCCAGAAGCCTTTCCTGACACCTCGTCTCATCTTTTCACAGTGCACAGGAAGGTACTATGCAATCTGAAAGCACAGACTAGAATCAAAATACCATTTATGAAACAGGTATTCTGTGTAAGGAATAGTACTTTTCATGAATTACATACTTTAAAACTACCTCAACAGATGATTGCCATCTTCATTTTATAGATGTGGTGCCCAAGTCACCAGCTACACAGTGGTGAAGCTGGCTGGGATTGGTACACCAGAGCCTAACAGCATACATTTAACAAAAACTACACATCAACAAAGACAGACACCTGAACTGGCTCGCAATAAGAAAAGAAACAAAAAAAAAAAAAAAAAGCACTCATCTCTCAGGAAGGAGAAGGATTTATGATCCAAATGCCGCCTTGGCCCCACGGAGGCTCAGGTTCAGATGGGGTCGCTGAAGTCTGTGCACACCAGCCCCTCGCCCTATCAAGCACAGGGATCCCGAAGTCCCTGTTTCGGATTCCCGCACACTAATAAACCTCACATGGTCTCCTGCACCATTCTGGAGCACACTAAACACATGAAAAGGTGCTGGGGTCCCAAGCCTTCCGCACGCAACAAGACACTGCCAACAAGTGACTGCCAAAAATCGTGCAAATGCAGCACAGAGGAGAACCGGCTCCCAGAACCTTGCTTGGGATTTGCTTTCCTCGGAGAGGTCAGAGCCCTGTGCAAAGGAGGAAGGGCCCAATTAGGAGGAACTTGAGCTCTCTGCCGAGATCACAGCTGGAAAGGCCAAGCCATTCCAAAGGCAGGGGACCTTCAGACCCGGCCTCATACCTAAGGAAGCAGAGTTCTTGGGTCCGGCGCCTGGAAGACTCCAGGGGCCAATGCAGCCTCCGCCAATCTGTGCTTTGCGTGCCTCGGAATGCTACCCTAAAACCCGCCCCACCCGTGTCTCCACAGTGACCCCACCACCCCGCGCTGCGAGCACCCCAGAAACCCTGCCCTTATGCTGGAGTTCACGAAGCTTCTGTCCGGCAGGTGACAAGCTTCCGTCCAGACGCCGGGGAGCTCTGGCAGTGCATTTGGGCAGTACTACCGACTTTGGAAACTTGCTTCTTTTTAAACCAAGCTTCTTACTATTGTTAAATTAGAGGAGCACGAGCTGTGTGGAAGCAGATCCTCGAATTAAGCCTACTGTGGCCAAATACTAGGGATTAAGTTTGGGGCAGTAGACCAAAGCGTTGGAAAGTCCTCCTTCCCCTACCTCCAGGGAGGGCACGCTGGCACCTATAGAATAGGACAGTTGCAGCAACCTGGACTTAGAGGGCGGAAGTCCCTGAAACCCAGAATTAGAATACTCTCAGGCTCTAAAAAAAGAAAGAAAGAAAGAAAGAAAAAGAAAAAAGAAAAGTAGTTCAGGCTGATTGCTTCTTATAACCCTTTAAAAATGTAATTAGCCAGGCGAGGTGGCACACGCCTGTGATCCCAGCAACTCAGGAGGATTAAGGCAGAAGGATTACAAATTTGAGGCCAGCCCCATCAATTTTAGGAGACCCTAAATAACTTGAGACCTATTTTTTTTTTTTAATAGAGCGTGACAGAGGGAGAGAATCAATTTCATTTAGTTTTTCATCTGGTTTTCCTTGCTCTGATACTTAGTTGTGTATGTAGTGCTAGGGCTCAGATCCCGTTCCCTGGCATGCCAGGCAAAATCAGTAACTGCTGAGCCGCTGGTCCAGCCCAGGGAGACCTTAAAAAAAAAAAAAAAAAAGACTGGGAATTTCGATTACTGGGTTCAATCCCCAGTGCCAAAGAAAAACTAATTAAGTAAACGCTAATTGCATTTTCTCTTTAGTTTGGGTACTGATAATCTTTTAAAAATAGGGGTTGGGGACTGCAGTTGTTGCTCAATGATACAGCACTTGCCTAGCACATGTGAAGCACTGGGTTTAACCCTTGACAACATATAAAAATAAACGCATTGTGTCCAACTACAACTAAAAAAAAATTTGTTTTAAATAGGGGTGGGGGAGGGTAAGTGGACCCTTCCAATATAATTTACCCAGTTAAACACTTGGAAGCACTTAAGATTTGTGGGCAGAACAAAAGCTAGCATTACTCATTTAAATACTTGTAACATTTTACATTAAAAACATGAACGGGAGCTGGAGAAGTGGCTCAGCTGTTGAGTGCTTGTCTGGCAGGCAAAGGGGCCCTGGTTAGATCCCCAGCACCACATACACAAGTGGAAGAGGGCTGGAGTAGTGAGTGAGTGGCTCAGTGGTTGGAGTGCTTGGGTGGTATGCGCAAGTAGCGGTGTTGAAGCCCAGCACCATATACACGATTAAGTGTTGAAGAAACAGATGAAAAAATAAAATTGATTTATTAAAAATCCTGACGTGCTGTAAGAAAATCAAACGCATGCCTAGAAGTAGGTGAGCAAGACTGACTTTACTTCTGCAGAAAGGTGCACTCAGAGGGGTTCCCATGACCAAGCTTGAGTGGGCAGTGTGCCTGCTTGTATCTCTAACCTGACACAATCCTATCCTTCATTCTGAGGAGCTCAGGGGTATAATCTGCACAATCGGCCAATGTAAAATTGGGGTGGGTACAGAAAACAGCTATGGGAGTAATGGGATATTAGACAAGGGGTTTAACAACAATTATCGCTGACCACATGGTTCCAACCTAAGATGGGTTCCTTTTATATGCGAACCTTAAGACTACATTCTGAAAATGGAGCATCAGATTTCTTATTTCCACACACTTTCTTCCTCTTTAAAAAAATAACCCAAGTGGAGGAACAAGAGAGAGAGAGAGAGAGAGAGAGAGAGAAGCTGGGCTTTGTGGTCCACTTCCATAATCCCAGCTACTAGCAAGGCAAGTTTCAGAAACTCTGTGAGGCCATCTCAAAATAAAAAGAAAGGACTGGGGTTGTAGCTCAGTGGTAGAGTGCTTGCAAAGTCCCAGTGTTTGAGCTCCAGCACCTCATACACAAAGAACCATGTGTCTGAGCTCTGCCAAGTAATGATCCAAGGGAAATCCCTATTTCTTTCTCATTTTTTTCCTTTCTTTCTCATTTTTAACCCAAGGATATGATATTACAGCTGTGAAACTTTTCAAATCCTGGATTTTTGCAACTAGAGCAAGAAAAAATTGACTAGGAATAAACACTTTGAAAAGTACAATCCCAGTCTTCTGAGATGAGGCTGTTAAAGTCAATGACCTAGCAGAAAACTATTCACAGGTGCTCTCAAAATTTCTACATTTCTAATATTTTCATTTTCTTTTGTACTGTTCTCTAACTGCCAATCTCAACTCACACCCTTTGAGGTACCTTAAGCCAAACTTTGAACAATTTGACCCTAAATAAGTTCTTACAAACAACTAGAATATATCACTTCTCCCTCACTCAAAGGGGTTTCCCATCAAGATATTTGAAAATGTACATTAGTAGCCAGGTAGTGGTGCACACTTGTAATCCAGTGACCAGAGGCTGAAACAAGATCACAAGTTTGAGGCCAGCCTCAGCACCTTAGTGAAACCCAATCCCAAAATAAAAAACAAAAACAGTTGGAGATGTGGCTCGGTAGAAGAGTGCCCATGGGTTAAATCCCCACTACAAAAAAAGGAAAAAAGAAATAAAATTTATATTAGTTACAAAAGAGGGCACTTAATAATTACAAGTTATCATTCTTGCTGAGAAGACTAATAAGCAAAAGTTACAATGAAACAAGAAATTAGCAAGCATCAAGTTTGTGTGTGGCACGGGTGAAAGAAGTTTATGGGTACACTTCCTTAGTAAATTATTACTCTTGTTCCTGGGTAGTAATTGTCTTTTCCTTTTACAAGGACAAAGATGAGATTGAAATGTAAGTGAGTTAAGGCCAAAGTTGTATAACACATTAAAAAAGGGCCTAGTGGAAGAGTAGGTCCAAACTGGGATAGACCAGGGAGCTGAGGAAATTAGTTTCAGATCACAACTTCAAAGCTACAATGCCTTGAGCTCCAAATGCTAAGTGGTTTTAAGACTTCCTCTTGTGAAGAACTTGGGTTCTTTTGACATTCCTCCCAAATCTTTTCCCCTTGAATACAGGCCTGCATTAGTGCTCCTAAGGAACAGAATAGGCTTATGGCAGAACTGTGCGACTTTGAGACTAGGTTAGAAAAATGCAAAGCAGGGTTGTGGGTATAGCTCAGTAGTAGGGCCCTTGCCTAAAATGCATGAGGCCCTTGATTGGATCCCTGGCAACTTGGGGTGGCGGGGCAATGTAGTAACCGTCTGGAATTTTCTGGACACTTGTCCTTGAAATCCAAAGCTCAGGCTATATCAACAGTCCACATATAAGTGTTCCACATAAAGCATCAGAGGTCCCAGCAGACAGCTACTTTCAACTACCAAACATGTAAGTAATCCTCTAAGTGATCCTATCCCTTAGCCTTTAAGCAGCCCCATATGTTAGCAAATGCAGGCAAGACCAGCTATCTCAGCTGGTACCAACCCAATTTGCAAAGGTAGAAACAAAATAAATGGTGAGTTTTGGAGTGGTTTATTACAAGAGACAGAGATAACCAGATCAGAGTTTTGATCTTTTCGTGGTGCTGGGAATCAGACCCAGTGCCCCTTGCTGTACCAGTGAACTATAATTCCAGCCTTTTTTGTTTGTTTTGTTTTTTTAGAGAAAGAGAATGAGAGAATCAATATTATTTATTTTTTCATCTGGCCTTTGTTTTCTCAACACTTTGTTATGCATGTGGTGCTGGGATTGAAACCCAGGTCCTTGCTCATGCCAGGGTCCAACCACTGAGACAACACTCCAACCACCACAACCCTGTTTTAAATGTTCCCTCTACAAGCCACTGAACTATATCCCCAGCCCTGTTTTAAATGTTCCTTCTACAAGCCTGAAAAGTAGATCCTGCTATCATTTTCTGATGAGATTGATATGTAGGATGGTGAAATGTCAAGTAGCAGAGCCAGAACTTGAAGCTTCAAGAGTCCTTCTCCAGCTTGGGGCGTAATAAGTAGCAAGAGTACTTGCCTAGCATGCATAAGGCCCTGGGTTGGATTTCCAGCACTGAAGGAAAAAAATCCGTTTTCCTGACACCAGAATGACGAGGTGATTAGTCCTATTTCTACCTGCTTTAAGAACCCATATTCCAAGTGAAGCCTGGTTTTTGGTTTGCTCTTTATATTTTTGGCAATGTTGGGTATGGAATTCAGGGACTCATACATGCTAGGAAGTGCTCTTCCATTAAGCTATACCCCCAGTCCAGCTTGGTTGGTTTTTATTATTTTGCAGTACCAGGGATTGAACTCAGGTGTTCTACCACTGAGTTACATTCCCAGATCATTTTTACTTTGAATCAGGGTCTCACTTAATTGCAGAGGCTGGCCTCATCTTCTAGATACACACAATAGCACCCAACTAGTTTTTATTTTATATACTTAGTAGTACTGGGTATAATCCAGGGAGACTTTGACAGTGAGCTACATTCCAATCCTTTTTAAAAAATTTTTAGACAGGATCTCTTAAACTTCCTTCTTCCTGCCTCAGCCTCCCAGCTGAGATTACGTGTGCGCATATGCACACTGGGCAGAAGGTTTTTTCTTTTTTTTTTTTGTAGGAGACATTAAACCCAGGGTTGCTTAACCACTGAGCTACATCCCTAGCCCTTTTTATTTTTAGACAGAGTCTTACTAAATTTCTGAAGCTAACTTTGAACTTCTGACCCTCCTGCCTCAGTCTCCCAAGTTGCTGGGATCACAGGCATGCACAACCACACCTGGCAGAAGTTTGGTTTTTAAAATAATAAACACGACCAGAGGGAATGGGGATGTAGCTCAGTGATAAAGTACTCGCCTAGTATGTACAAGGTCTTTGGTTCAATCTCTAGTATCTCCAAAAAATACAAAACACTATTCATTTATATTAGTGTATCTATATACATAGGCTTCACCAAAACAAAAAACCCTTAAAAAGTTTTTATTATTTCTCCCTTTAAAAGACCCAGAAGCTTTATGGAGGTTGCATAAGCCTTTTTACTCACCTTGGTGTATTTAATCTTACCAACTGCCCTGTGAGTGGGTTATCCCCAGTTTTTCAGGTAAGAAGACCAAAACGAGCTTGAGCAGTGGCTCGGGGGTTTGGAGTGCTTGCCTGGCATGATTCAGGACCCTGGGGTTCAAACCCCGGCACCACATATACAATTGAAAAACTAAAAATAATGTTGATTCTCTTTCTCTTTATTAAAAAAAAACAAACCCAAAACTAAGAATAAACTGCCTAACTTCACAGCATGTAGAGGGATGCATAATTAGGCCAGAATTGTAAATGTTTCTTTTCTGCCTCTTGCCTAAATAGAAGACAGTTAAAGAATTTTTATTTATTTATTTATTTATTTTTTGGTACGTGGGTTTGAACCCAGGGGCATTTATCCACTGTGCCACATCCTCAGCCCTTTTTATTTTTTGTTTTGAAATAGGGTCTTGCTAAGTTGTTTACAGGCTAAGTTGCTTACAGGCTAAGTTGTTGAGGCTGGCTTTGAACTTTTGATCCTTTTGCCTCAGCCTCTGGGATTACAGGCATGTACCACAGTGCCTGGTTTCTGACTTTTTATTTTTATTATTTATTTTTTAAAGACAGAAGGACAGAGAGGGAATGAATCAATTTTTATAGAGTTTTTCACATGGCTTTCGTTGCTCTGACACTTAGCTGTGCACGTGGGTGCTGCGATTTGAACCAGTGTACTTGCGCATGCCAGGCAAACGCCGTAACCGCCGAGCCACCACTCCAACCCCCTAAAGAAAATTTTAAAAACAGTTTATTCAGCATTACTGACGGGATAAAAAAATATTTCCTCCGTTGCCAAAGCTCATAGGGAACTTTGTGACCACTCACTGCTAAAGTCCCTAATTTCCCAGGTGAAGTAAGCGATGTTAAAAGTAGAACTCTTCAAAGAAAAGTAGGCTTCGCTATCCTTTAAACAAAATTGTTTCCTTCAAGCCCACGTATCATTTCACATGAATTTTGTGCAGTCCAACCGGGCAGAAACAGTGGCTTGCGGTATTCCTACAGGCCAGGACCACATAACCTTCGCAGAGCGGCACTTCCGCGCCCGTTTGTCAGCTGGAGTCTCCGCACTACTTGCTAAACGCTTGACGTTCGCCATCATCTTTCCCCCATCTACATTTACACTTCCCCTTCCCCTGCGGGCCAAGGGAAAACTCAGAGCATGGGTGGCAAAGAACATTTCCACGAATTTGTGAGCCACCTATACCTGCATCAAAGGGACTCTTGCCTAATCCTTAAATGGTTAGAGACCCCTATGGAAAAAGAGAAACTCGTTAGAGCTTTACCCAAGCACAGCATTGGTAAAAACAGAGCTAAGTTTCCCGCTACTGAAACCCCAGCAGTGAGGCGGGATGCAGACCCAAGAGCACCTCGCCGTCACCTTCCCCTCACAGCAGTTTTGCGCTGGGTCTCAGGCCCCAAACACCGCCCGCTCTACGCCATCGTGCGTGGGAACTGGGCTCCCTCGCGGCGACTGCCCACCGCGACCGCCTGCGCGCAAGGGGGCGAGCTTCCACGGCCCCGGCCGCTCTCTTTGCCCTACTGCTGCTACTGTCTCCTTCCGGCTGCTGCCTCCCGGCCGCCGGGTTTGCGCCGGAGCCTGCGCCGGGGGGACGGTACTGCAATGTTCCTTTTATTCCGTCCGGCACCGGTGCAGCCACCTCACATCCGGTCTCGCGGCAGCGAAGGCGGCGCTCCGGCCCGGGTGCGTGGAGGGAGTTATTAAGTGGGAGGGGGGCAAAGAGGAGGGGCGGAAGGCTGGGCCGCAGTTACGGCGGCTGAAGAGAGTCAGCACGAACGAGTGGGGGGGCGGGAGCGGGAGCGAAAGCCCTGGGGAGCGGTGCTGGGACCGACGCTGACGGAGGAGAGGGGTGGGGTGGGGTGCGGCGCGGCGGCCTAGGCGAAAGGCCGCCGGAGCGGCGGAGGCACAGAGTAAGCGTCTGGCGGCGGGGTGCAAAGCGCCGTCCCCGAGCGCTTGCGTGGGGGAGGAGGGAGAAGGGTGCGAGCGCGCTGCTCCTGGGGTCGCGTGCGTGAGCGCGGGTACCGGGGGCTGGGGGGGGGGGCGGGCCAGGGATTCGAGGCCCGCGGGGCGGCCGGCGGGCAGCGGGCGGGCTGGCGGGGCCCGAGCCGCCGGGCTGGGGTGGACGCGGCGGGCCTGCGCCAGCTACAGCTCAAAGCGCCTAGGCCGGGGGCTTTGGCCTCCCGGATCCCTCCAGGCCGCTTTCCCTCAGTAAGCACCGTCTCCGCCCTTGCCCCAAGAAGGCCGCTCGGCCAAGGCCTGCGCGAGGTGCTGGGGGTTGGTCTGGGGAAGCTGAGTTTCAAGGCTGAAGCTAGCTCTTGCCCCTTACCAGCCACGGGCGCCGGTGACATGGCCACAGGTGCAGCTTGGGTCGGGTTCTCAGCCCTTAACCCTCGAAATAACGAGGGGCACCTGATGTCGTCCATTGGCAAGTGACAGGCACTTTATAACACCCCAAATTCCCAGGTCAACCAGTTAGCCATGTACCGTCTAAGGGAAACTTCCCCTCCACTCTACTGTCGGTCCCCGTGGGTCTCAACAAATCTTGGTTTCTCTTTGTATTAAAGTTGCTTAAAGGTTGTATCCTGAGCTGAGTACCTTCCACTTCTGGTTTCCTTACCCTATTGGTACTTAGAGTACTCTTACTAGGAGTGGTTCTATTCCTAATTTGGTTATGCTTTATATCACAACTTTTGGAGAAGGGTTGTTTTTTAAACTAAAATAAGATTAAAAAAGAGTTTGATTCTTAAGCGGCCAACTTCTCTGAAAATTTGCTGTTTTCTCTGACAAATTTGTTCTGATTTGTCTTCCAGGTGTAAAAGGTTGTAGACAAAGGAGCCATGGATAGGAGAAGTGTGGGTGAAACAGAAAATGGAGATGCTTTCCTTGACCTGAAGAAGCTGCCGGCCTCCAAATCCCCTCATCGCTATACAAAAGTAGGCTTTGTTACTAATGAAATAGTGTTTCTTTATAGGTGGGGCGGTCAGTAACATTGTGTAGGTATTTTGTTGGTATTACCTAAAGTGGTAGTATTACAGACTCATTGCATGGACTAAATAATAACTAAATTTAGGAATGTATTGCTTTGAAAATTTTTCTGGAAATGTCAGTAACAGGATTTTAAACTGGAATTTGCTTCTAAGTAGCTTTTAAATTAATGGAATATTGTCTCAGACCCTGTGGGAATTTGTGGATGGGTGTATGTTGGTACCCAAGTTCTATAACTGTATAATTGGTGTTACTCATTTACTTGTTGAGAGTGTGGATTCCATCGCTGGGTCTTACAGAATCATTGTGTGCTGTATTGATGTTTCCTTGAGAGGCAAACTACCTATAACAGTAATCTGGCCAGAGTAACTGAATATTTTGTTTTCTACTTCTGGTAAAAATTGGATAGGGAGTCACAAAAACTAGGCCTCATTCATATTTCCCTTACTTTAAAGCTTGTAATGATTTTGAACTGCCCATCTGGATATCTTCTTGGGAGGAGCTTCTCAGGAATGACTTTCTGGTCATGTATTTATTAAAGATACTGCAGAGATCAGTATCTTGCTGGCTTTGTAATGGTTTTGAAGAAGTTGACAAGATTTGTACAGCTATAATAAATATATTTCTGAGTTCCTGAAATGTTCTGGGCTGGAGTGCATAAGATGTGCTTAAAGAATAAAGTAATTGGAACTATTGCTGAGAGAAGTTAGTTCTAGGTGGGCCCATGACTATATCTGCTTAATGGAGACCCAGTCATGGACTCTAACATAGTTTATTGTCCCTGGCTTCCCAGGGTACTGATTAAAGCCAGGCCTTATTTGTGTATGTGGCTAATATTCTTACCTATCTGATAAAGTGTCAGATATTCATTTGCACCATTTAAAGCTGAACCCTTCTGGGGTGCAGGGGAGTGTTCAGGTATTAAAGGGTTCTTGATTGTTGTTGGGCTTTTTGGTACTAGGGATTGAACCCAGGGGCACTTCACCACTGAGCTACACCCCCGGCCCTTTTTATTTTTGAGTCAGGTCTCATTAAGTTGCTGAGGCTGGCCTTGAACTTGGGATCCTCATGATTCAGTCTCCCTAGTTGCTAGGATTATAGGCATGCGCCACCATGCCCCATTGTAGTTGACTGGTGTCTGAGCAGAGTCTGTTTGGGAATGACAGTACGTGCGCTGACAGGAAGCTTTTCAGTTCTGCATTGTATACATTTCATTGTCATGCATGTTTCCGTTTTTATGCTTAAATCATTTTTAGGAAGGTCTTATTGGTCTCTTTTAGACTAGGCCTCATATTTGTTAGGAGTAAATAATCTTGCCAGGGATTGGGGATTTATCTCAGTGGCAGAGCGCTTGCCTAGCATTTGCAAGGTCCTGAGTTCGGTCCTCAGCCCTGAAAAAAACAAAAAACAAAATAAACAAACAAAAAAATAATCTTGCCAGGCATGGTAGCACATGTCTGTAATACCAGTGACCCAGGAAGCTGAGGCAGAATTCTTCATACTTAGTGTTCAACCACGTTTATTTGAAGTAAGTTTACTTTCTACTCCATTCAAGAGTCTATCACGGTAATTTAGGATAATGCTTAGACAGTGTTGGGGTAGTGCTTTCATGTCTTAAGTTTCTCATCACTCTAGTAATTTTATGTGGGACTTGAGACCTAAGCCTATCCCCCTTTGAAGAGAGCTTAAAGTGATCCTGTGTTGTGAGCATCATGATGAATTATTCTACAACTGGAATAATACTTGAGCCATCCTACTCCCTCATTTATTCTTTCCCCCATGAAAGTGGAAGAATGCGGGTGTTTGGTCAGGTACTTTGGGGGTAAGCATAACAAAGTTTTCCTTTGTGTTTAGACATCCTTTAGTCCAGCTTGCTTCTCACATGTTATGTGGCCAGGGATCATATTATAGGCCTATAGTGAGTTCTAAGGGTGCCAGAAGATTTGGCTTCTTACACAGCCCCCAGGTGGTACTGGGCCACTCGTAGTAGCAAGGCTTCAGTCTTCCTTGGAGAATTTGATAAATGTGTTAGTACTGTCAGGCAACTTAGATATTCCTCAGGGTTCAGATGGTGTCTGTTGCGCTTTCAGTAATATCTCAGGAGGGGTTGGAGTGGTGGCTCGGTGGTTATGGTGCTTGCCTGGCATGCATGAATACACAGGTTCAAACCCCAGCAACCCATGTACACAACTCAGTGTCAGAGCAACTAAAGCCATGTGAAAAGCTCAATAAAAATTGATTCTGTCTCTCTCTCTCTCTCTCTCTGTCCTTCTCTCTTAAAAAATAAAAAAAAATAAAAATAAAAAGAATATCTCAGAAACTCTTAGAGTCACACTGGGTGATTTCATATCTATCCCTAAACCTCAGTGACAGTTAACTAGCATGCTTATAAATGGGTTTGAGCCATTAATAAATTTTTGGTACTGGGGATTGAACCTAGTGGCACTCACTACTGAGCTGCTTCCCCAAGTTCTTTATTTTTTTTTTTTTTTTAAGATTAGTGTCTCACTAAATTGCTGAAGCCTCAAATTAGCAATCCAGTCCTTCTGCCTCAGCCCAGCCATTAATTTATAAACTCAGGTCTGTTTTGCTAGGCCAGTTTCCTAAGACAAAAAGCTATGTGTTGATAATATTTACATTTGATTCCCTCCCCACCTTGGGTACTAGGGATTGAACCCAAAGGGCACTTAGCCACTGAACCACATTACCAACCCTTTTTATTTTTTTGATTTGAGACAGGGTCTCACTAAGTTGCTTAAGGCCTCTAAGTTGCTGAGGCTGGCTTTGAATGTGCGATTCTCCTGCCTCAGCCTTCCAAGCTGCTGTGGGATTACAAGCATATGCCACCATGCCCAGCTACAGTTGCATTTTTTAAGTGATTATATGGGACTGGACCATTGGCTCAGCAGTTAGCCCTTGTCTGGTATGTGCAAGGATGCAGGTACGAACCCCAGCATCACGTATACAATGAAGTGTCAGAGCAATGAAAGCCATATGAAAAACTAAATAAAATTGATCCCCCTCCCCCCCACTGTCCCTCTCTCTTTAAAAAAGAAATAAATAGGGCTGGAGCAGTGGCTCAGCGGTTACGGCACTTGCTCAGCATGCGCAAGTACGTGAGTTCAAACCCCAGCACCACGACCCAAAGAAGTCTCAGAGCAACAAAAGGCACATGAAAAACTAAATAAAAATTGTTTCTCTCTTTCTCACTGTCCCTCTCTCTTAAAAAAAAAAAAAAAAGAAAGAAAGGAATAAAAATAAAGTAATTGTATTATATTGAAAAATCTTTGGAGGTTGTAGAGTAGGGTCTCACCTGAAAGTTGTGGATGAAAAGTGGTTTAGTCAGGGGTTCTCAAAATGTGGCCCCCAGTCAGGATAGTATCATCTAGTTACTTTTTAGAAATCTCAGATCCCGTCTCAGCTCTATTAGGTCAAAAACTTTAGGGTTTATCAACATGTATGAATTTTTCCTCTAACACGGGGAACATAGCTTAGGATACCTGGAGGTGTAGTGGGGGCAAGGCCGGGGTTAGGAATTAGGAAGGATATTTAGGAGACTGGAAGGAGGGAATATGGGGGAATCAGCTCAGGAGATCTCCAACCTCCATGACAAGTCCATTTAACACAGGGATTCTTTTGGGGACAACATAGAACCATGGGGAACACAAGGCAGGAAACCATGACATCGCATCAGCCTTGGCTAACTATGTAAATATACATTTGTTCTTGATTGTTTGATAATGATTCCCCCTCAATTGTAAGTCCATATTCAACTAATAAAAAAAATTAAAGTTAAAAAAAATGTTGAAAAAGATAATTCTGAGGAAAAATAAAAATAAAGCCCAGAATTCTTTTTTTTAATTGAGAAATTTATTTTTTGAACAACCACACAAGTTTTTAACAAAATAATATAAAATGTGTATAGTTTCTGGATACTAGATTTACCCCTAGGAGTGCCCCCCCCCCAATTACCCACCTGTGTCCCTCCCTTCCCTTACCCACAATATCTCTAAAAAAGTATTAGGCTGTATAACATTACACCTTATCTGGATTTAACACATGATAATAGACCACCTTTCTGAATGGCCAGGGTCTAGCTCCAACCTCCACAGATGAGTGGAGACATTCGACCCTTGGATCTCTGGGTTAAGCTGATATTACTAAGCATAATTTCTTCCATAGCCATCCATTTACCTTCGAAGGCTGCAATATCATTGTTTCTAATTGCTGTGTAAAATTCCATGGTATATA
>PVKS010022747.1:0-33295 GCA_004027875.1 Aplodontia rufa
CCTGGACAGTGAGAAAGCTGGTCTAGTAACATGAGTTAAATCCAGATAAGATGTAATGCTTTACAATCTAATATTTTTTTTTAGAATTATAAAGGGAAAGGGAAGGGAGGGATAAGGGAGGGTAATTGGGAGGGGGCACTCCTGGAGATAATTGCAATATCCAGAATATTTACACATTTTATACACATTTTATATTATTTTGTTAAAATCGTGTAAGGTTGTTCAAAAAATAACAATAAAAAAAATAAATAAAAAAAAATTAAAAAAAAACTATTAAAAAAAAAAAGATGAGCTATATAAAGTACTTTGATTACTTTTTTCTTACCAAATGTTGTATTACATTGTTTGAATTTGTTCCCTTAAATATGTCCAAAACAATGACAAAGTTCATCCATGGGAAATACTAATAGTTTGAGATCTTTTGATTTCATGAATGCTATACTTTGGAGAGATAAAAAAATTTAAATGTTAAGTGAAGACTGATTTATGTGGTAGTTGTGTTTTGACCCCTTGTGGTGCCTTAATTTGATTGTAACTTCCTTCAGATTGTAGCAGTTAAGTGATCTCACTGTGTTCTCTCCAGGACCTTGAGCTTCCTAAATTGAAGGTAGCTTTAGATGTTAGCCAATCATTTTGTCCTAACTTTTTGTTTTCACTTCTGAAATCCTGGCAGTTGCAACAACTTGTATGTCAGTTCCAATAGAGAAAGCTGGATTCTGTGACATTGAAATTAGTCCACTAAGAAATTATAAATACTTGGCATAATATAAAAAATGAATACTGCCTATTTCCTGTTGTTATTTTGAGAATTATAAAACATTGTCCACTAATGAATGGATTATCATCTATAACAATTAAGATTAATTCTTACTGTTGTCACCCTGCAGAACATTTCTAATGACTCCTTGAAGATAGGAAACTGTCAGAAAGTCTGTCACATTGGTACATTTTAAGCATCTCTTTGAAAAAGAAGTATAAATTAAGCTTTCAAGTGTCCAGTTGTTTGAGGGGAACATGTGTTAGATGAAAATACTGTATGTAAAATATAGGAGGATGTTATAATCATGTTAATAATTTATGAGGACTAATCCTGTGCAGTCTTTTAAAAATTGAAAATGTGTTATTATGTATTAAGGCGAAGATTTCACCAATAGCATTGAAAAATATTTCTTACAAGGATTGATCTAGTGTATGTACATTTTATTTAAAACTATCAGAATCCAGAAAATCAGTGTAGTTTTGTAGGTTGTGATTTGTTTGGGTGGCTTATTGTTTAGGTTATTTTGCAGAATTATTTATTTGCTGATTTATTTATGTATTTCATTATTTATTTATTTGATTATTTAGTAAATTATTTATCTGATGAATTATTAATACATCTTCATGACATGCTTTAAATTATTTATAACTTAATTTTGAGTTTATTGCTTTTAGACGCTGCATTGTTACTGACTAGTTTTGATTTTTTTTTTTTTGTGGTTCTTGAAAATTAAAGTATAAGCTCTAAGGCAAAAGTATATTCATTGCAATGCCTGTGGAGTTTTGATTTTTGTTTTTGTAATTTATGGTAGTGACAACATTGTAGTTATGCTTTGTTAGCTTTAAATTTACCTGTTTAGGGTTACTAGTAGGTGATGAAATGTCAGTGTATTGTGTGCACGGTCATTGTAGACTCAGATTAATGATATAGCTTGTTCTTTGTAAACTGTGACTGAACTTGTAAACCTCAGTATGCATTATCCTTTGTATCTCAAAAGGGCAGATCTGTATTTCTTGTTTTCTTTAAGATAAGTAATAGAATTTTATTTTATTTTCATACAGATCTGTTTTACTACTGAAACATTTTTAGGAAAGTTCAGAGAAATGAAGTCCAACTTAGATTTGGATCATTGAGGTATAAATTTGACTGATAGTCTTTGTTCAAGTCTCTATTTTATGGGTATTTGGAAGGCAGAATGTTTATAAAGATTTTTATATCAGTTGTAACATTTATTTTATATCATACATCTTATGGAAAGTTTCATATTTTAATGAACTAGACTGGACAGAGAACTTTATAAATGTGAGATACAGTTTCTTTGACTTTAATAATTATTTTATGTGAAGTTCTGTTTCTATCCAAAGAATATAATTTTACTTTTGACTCTTTCATGATGTAATGTAGTTATTAGGGATTTCTTGTTGAATATTTTAATGAATAGGGTAAAGTAATCATTTGGGTAAAGAATGCCAAGTGCACAACATGGTTTTTATTTTGTGTTTGCGTGAGGTGAATTACTATGTACTTTACAGTTCTAATATTTCAGAGAAACTGCATTGTACATTTCAGGTTGAGATGCTATTGAAATACAGTGAAAATGGCCTCTGTAGACAGGTTTCACTATAGAATTGTAAATTATGCACATATATATCCAAATTTCTTATTTTGAAATATTGAATATATGAATATTTAATTGGAATGTTGCTTTAGTATCTTCATATGCTTGCTTTAAAGGCAATGTTTTCCTTTGATTTATATACATGGATTAGAAATATGTGTATAATACATATCTGTGACTTTTCTGGAGATGAACAACCATATACTGTTAAATATGGAATTTTAGTTTTAAATGTGCTTCAGTGTGCCAGTGTGGGTTGGTGAATTTTTTCTTCCTCAAAAAAAAAAAAACCTGCTTTGTCCAGTGGTGAATAAGGTATATATTAGCTTTCATGATAATCTACTCAGGCCACAGTATTAACATATTTATGGAGTACTAGCTGTGTCATTCAAGTGATCTTTCCTTGGAAGGTATGCATGTGTGCAAATACATGTGTGCACATACATGGAACATTTCCTCCTAGGACTTGTCTTTGAAAAGAGACATTAATGTAGGCTACTGAAATAATAGTTGTTGTTACTGGGTTCTTACATGGAGGCACAGTGCTAAGGTCCTTTACTTGGATTATTGATTTTCATGGTGAGATAAGTACTATAATCTTCATTTTCAGGGTGAAGAAATAGAGATGTGAAGTATTTTGCTCATTGTCTCATTGTCACACATCTGAGAGTAGGTGGTGGAACTAGGATTCAGATTTATTTTGTCTGACTCGGGGGCCTTTCTTCTAAGCTTGTTGTAGTTTAGTCTGTGTAGGTGGTGTATGTACCTTTTTTTTTTTTTTAAGAGAGAAGAAGAAAGAATCAGTTTTATTTTTTATCTGGTTTTTGTTTTTCTGACACTTTTAGTTGTGTATGTGGTGCTGAGGTTTGAACCTGGGTCTTTCCAAATGCAAGTAGTTTACCACTGAGCCACTGCTCAAGCCCCATACAAAATACATAACATATATAATGTACTTTTTTTTTTTTTTAAAGAAGGGACAGTGAGAGAGAGAGAAAGAGAGAAGCAATTTTTATTTAGTTTTTCAAGTAACCTTCATTACTCAGACACTTTTTCTGACACTTTTAGTTGTGTATGTTGGTGCTGGGGTTTGAACTCGTGTATTTGCGCATGCTGGGCAAGCGTCGTAACCACCAAGGCACTGCTCCTGCCCCCATAATGTACTTTTTAACTGGAATTTTTCTCTAATTTTTTAAAAAGTAGACATTTCTCTGATAGATACATTTCCTTTGTGTTATACTTAGTCCTCTTTCTTTCTTAAACAGTAAGTAAGTACTTGAATTTCTTGATTTTTCTTCTTGTAATGTTATGCTGTTTAGCTAAGTTCCATGTAGAAGGCAAACTTGTGCCTTAGGGAGATTGTGTTTGCCTGGTGGAGGACCAACACTCAGCTTAGATCTTTAGACTCCTAAGCCTAGGACTGTTAGGTCAATCTGATTTACTTAAAAAAATTAAAAAAAAAGTTGTTATTAGGGTCAGACACAAATTGTTAAAAAATGATAAAGTGTCAAATAATGAGCTTTTATGTATATAAATGACCACAAATATATTATTAAAATAATCCTTAGTATATAGTTTAAGACACAGGTAAGGGCTGGAGTGGTGGCTCAGTTGTTATGGTGCTTGTCTGGCATGCGCAAATACACGGGTTCAAACCCCAGCACCATGTACACAACTAAGTGTAGAGCAATGAAAACCTGTAAAACTAAATAAAAAATAGATTCTCTTTATCTTTCTCTCTTACTGTCCTTCTTGTCTTTTTTTTTTTTTTTTTTTTTTTTTTAAGAAAGGTAGAGAGAAAGAATTTTATTTTTCATCTGGCCTTTGTTTCTCTGACACTTAGTTGTGTAGTGGGGTACTGGGGTGTGTACCTAGGTCCTTGTGCATGTCAGGCAAATGCCCAAACTGCTGAGCCACTGCTCCAGCCCTCAGTTAAACACTTTTTAATATGTGCATTAAAGGACAAGAAATTAACTAATTATAGTTTTAAATAGATCTAATTATTTAAAAGATTCTGTGAATTTAAAAGGTGTTGTGAATTTGGTGTGAGGGTAAGAGGAAAAGATCTTTCCAATTCTATTTGCTATCTGAAGATAGTGGGAAGCCTCCATCCTAGGTCTTTAATAAATATACAGAGCACATCTGAAAAGAGACAAATTATACAGCTACAGAGCTGGGGTGGTATTGGTATGAGCCACAATCAGCAATCAGCAGGATACTGTTTAAATAACTGAACTCTTTTTTTTTCTCCTTCTAAGACGAGAGTGGGACGGTGAGAGAGACAGAGAAACCATTTTTATCCAGTTCTTCATGTGGCCTTTGTTGCTCCATTGCTCCAAGACTTCACCTTGTACATGGTGCTGGGGTTTGAACTCACATACTGGGGCATGCCAGGCTAGCCCCATAACTGCCGAGCCACAGCTCCAGCGCCATAACCCAACATTTTTAGTTAGAATGACTTTTCAAGTAAATAATAATGCTACATCACAAAAATCATCAAAATAGATGATTTGGTAATATGAAGTATTGTAATAGCTAGGTTGATCCTATTAGTAACTTGTAAATCCACAATTTATATTTTAAGCATGTCATACATGTTGATAAGTTTGGCAGTTTTGAAATCAAATGGGTATACTATAAGTTGTGAGAATAGTAGATTATAAACTAGGACCTTCCTGGGTAGATCAAGACCCTAAGGTCACCCTAGTAATATTTCTTTCTTTCTTTTTTTTTTTTAAAGAGAGAAGGACAGTGAGAGAGGAGAGAGAGACAGAATCAATTTTTATTGAGTTTTTAACATGGCTTTTGTTGCTCTGACACTTAGTTGTGAACGTGGGTACTGGATTTTGAACCCGTGTACTTGCACATGCCGGGCAAGCTCTGTAACCACCAAGCTATCGCTCCAGCCCCCATCTTAGTAATATTTCAACTTTCTATTGAGTAATTCCTAATAGTTCTGTATAATGTTTATTGAACAGGAATCTTAATTCACATGCAATTTTTTTTTTAAAAGAAAGCAAGCATCAATTTTATTTTTTCAACTGGCCTTTGTTTCTCAGACACTTAGTTGTGCATGTGGTGCTGGGGTTCGAACCAGGGTCTTTATGCATTGCCAGGCAAATGCTCCAACTGCTGAGCCACTGTTGTAACTTCAACACATGCAGTGTCTTTAAGAATTTTTTAAATAATAAAACTAGTATGTCTACTATGTATTTTTTGTTAGTCAGCCAAGGCAGTTTGACTTTTAATAAAGGCCAACTAATATTTCACAGATTGTGGAAAAACATTTTTAAGGTGAAAGTAAAAGTATCTTATGATTGGGAACGGAAAGGTAAGTAGACCCACTTGATCATAGTATACTGGACAGTTTTAAACTTTCTCTTTATGTCAAACATTACAGGACTTTCTATGCTTTTTTTTTGACTTATAAGTAAAGTCTTCTAATTAATAGCATATTTGACATTGTACTGAAAGCTATCTTACTTGTTAAACTTCTAGAATTTGTAATTTGATGTTGGAATGTTTGGTGATTGTTGTTGTTGTTGTTGCTGTTTTGTTTAAAAGGTATGTTGCATGTCACACATGTTGATAAAGTTGACAGTTTTGCCAAAACAGTTTTGCAAACAACTGTATTTCCTTAATGAAGTTCTGTGTGGGGAAAATAGAAATCTCTGGAAGAGAGTAAGTTAATTGTTTTTTATGTATACTTTTCTTTATAATTTCTTCCTGATGTATATTTATGTCATGTAAAATTACATTATTAAAGTCATAATTAGATATAAAATTTTAATTTCTAGGGTTTTTTGTTTTCAGAGTGTAGATGACTTGATATGTTGGACTAGAAAAACTCAGTGGCATATTTGTGCATTAAAAATTCAGAAAAATTGTTACTCATTCCTATGTATAATATCACAACTCTTTTGTTCAGAAACACCTATTATGCCTGGTTAAAAAAAAAAAAAAAGTGAGAGCTATCCACATATTCTCCCTCAAGTTTGTCACAGTATGAAGCATTTCCTGAAATACTACTAAAATTGTAATAATAGTATGGTTTGTGTTTGGACTGAGAGTAGCCCCTTTGTAAGAATGACAAAAGTACAGCCAGAGGTCATGTTAACACAAAATTTCTCTTGCACCTCATCCATTTTGTGGCTAGCATTGAAATAGTTTGGGTCCTTACACTGATGTTTTGGAGAAAAAATAAGGTTGTTCTCATGGAAATGTTTCAAGTATCTTTTCTCCATCTCCCATGTGGTTTCAAATTTGGCATGAATTTATATTTTAATTCTGGGCAAATTAAATAGAAGCTTATTAAATACATAATTTGTAAAGTTAAAAAAAGAGGACCTTGTTGTACGTCAAAGATTTTTTTAGGGCATTAAGTAATACTGACATATTTAACAATGCCAAATACTATACTGATTGAATTCATTGTCTTAGTATTGACCATTTTGTTATTGGTGTTGTTCCGGAAACAAAAACCAAACAACATAGCAACAGGAAAAACAATAAAATCACACAAATTACATGAGAATTGCATGTTCATTATCTATCTATCTTTCTATTATCTATCTATCAATTATATCCTACATTTGAGTTTAATTTGGCCATCAAAAGTTAGACCATTAAGAAGGTCATACATAGGAAGCTTTCTATTAAAAAGGGAATAAAACAATATACATATGTTGTAGAGTGGTTATCAGTTCTCTATAAGTCATTCTTGGCTATTAGTACCAAATAGTAGAGAGTGAAGAAATTTAGAAGAGGATAACATTGGCAAGTTGTAACTTTAAGTATAAATGATAAAACTCTTTCCCTCTTTCTTTTTTTTTGAGACCCCTCCCCCCAACTATTGTTTCTACACTCTAGTGTGCTTTTTTTCTTACTGTCTTTTACTGTAATGGTTTTCAAATAAGGGGGTTGCTGCCACAGGGAATTTCAGAAATCAGTAGGGGTGTTTTCACTTCTCAGGCTGATTTTAGGAGGGATTTTTAGTTACAATGGATGGGTATCAGGTATGCTAGGAATCCTACAATGTAGAGTGAAGTTACCAACTGCACACTGTCCTATACTGCACAACTGTTGAATGCTTACTTAAACTTCCTCCAAAGATAAATTAGTAATATTTCAGTGTATAGTAATACTGGCAAGTTTTTATAAAATATCACATGAAGACCCTTATAATTTAGTGGTATTTTTTGTAAAGGGGAAGTTTAAGTAAAATAAAATTTCTGAAAATTATTGTGTAACTTCACAAAATCTACGTCCTGATTTATGACATTTTCAACTAGATATGTAGTGAAAAATTTTCAGTTTAGCAGTATAATTTAGTGGAAGTTCAGCAACACATTACAAATATAGAACACAATATTTAAGACAACAGCGAACTTAATTTTAGATGATTATATCCAACTTAATTTATTGAGAAGCATTTAAAATTTTCATATTTAGAATAATAAGTTCATTGTTAAAATCATATTAAAATTATTTTTGTGTTGCCTAGTCTGATACTACCTCTTGTAACATATTGTAAATATCTCTTTAACCTCCTTATGTTACATTTCTTTACCAACTCCATTCTCTTTTCTTCATTTTAGGAGGATATGGTCTCTATTGAATGTTTTTTGGGGGGATTACTAGGGATAACCCAGAGGCACTTTACTGCTAAGCTACATCCCCAGCTCTCTCTATTGAGTTTTTTTTTTTTTAAAGAGAGGAACAGTAAGAAAGAATCAGTTTTATTTAATTTTTCATGTGGCTTTTGTTCCTCTGACACTTCATTGTGTACATGGTGCTGGGGTTTGAACCCACATCCTCATTCATGCCAGGCAAGCTCTATAGCCCATGAGCCACCACTCTAGCTCCATCAATATTGAATTTTTAAGGAGTAGAAATTTTAACGCTATATGTGTTGATATATAGTAGGACTTCTGGAATAGTTTAATAACCATACTGTCCACAGCAAAGGTAATAATTTTCACCCTAAGAAATAAAATCCAGATCAGTTGCATGAGTATCACATTTCATCATTTTCAGCATTTTAGCAGTCTACAATGTGTCCTAGTCTTTTGATCTTTAAACTTGATTCTCTTCAAATTCACTTTAATTTGTTTGCTGTCATTTATGTCAATATTAATTTTTATTCTTGTGTTTTTCCTATACCTTTCTTCTTTCATTTTCCTTTATAATCTTTATAGAGAATGATTAGTAATAGTTTCAGATACACAATTATTTATCTATATAGATGCAGCTAAATGACTTTTATTATCTTAAGTATCTATGCCTAAGCATTTATGTAATTATTTCATTATAAATTTCTTTTGTCTTTCATTAAAATTATGTGTTTTGGTTATATTACCTTTAAATTTCATTTCAAGATAATATAGGAATGAAGGGGGCATTGGATGTGATGGGGTTAAGCACCATTGCTCTAGAAATGTAGACTTAGTTTCTGATAGCTCTCCCACCTTCTGTGCTTAAAGGATACTTAAAGACTGCCTTGAAGCCTCTTACATAGTTCAGAAAAATATTAAAGCCAACAGTTCATGCGGAATTCAGTATTAACTCAGCATAAACATGCTTCAAGTTAGGAATATAAGGGCTTTCTCTGATTTCTTTGATATATTATAAATGAAAACTGCATAGGAAGAATATATAATAACGGGAGCTGGGCCTGGTGATGCATGCCTATAATCCCAGGGAGTTGGGAGGCTGAGGCTGGAGGATTGCAAATTCAAAGCGAGCCTCAGCAATTTAGCAAGGTCCTAAGCAACTTAGGGAGACTGTGTCTCAAAAACGCCGGGGATGCCACTTGGTGATTAAGCGCCCCTGGGTTCAATCTCTGGTACAGTGGTGGTGAGGGATGAGTAATAATGGGGTTGAAAGATTAGTTTACTCTGTTCAAATGGCAGCCAAATAGGATGTATAGTTTTTCAGCTAATATTTGAAAAATGACTAGTGCTAACTAACTAATTTTGGGGGAGATTGACTGATACCTGATATGTCGTTGGCAGTCCCTTTGAAATATTATATTATATATCTAAAATTTTCCTTTCATAGAAGCTATGCTGCTGTTTCAGCTTGCCTTTTTCTTTCTTTTAAAGAGAGACTCAATTTTATTTCCTCTGTTTGTTGTTTTTACAGTACTTAGTGATATATGTGGTGCTATGATTTGAACCTAGGTCCATGTGAATGCCAGGCAAATGTTCCACTACTAAGCCACCACTCCAGCCTGTTTCTGGTTTCTTAAATGAGACAGTTAAAATGTATGTGTGTATGTATGTACATATATATGTACATACATACACACATTTATTAGAGATGCAGGGTTTGCTTTAAAAGAGTAAAATATTAGAAGAACGCTTGCTTATAGTTGCCTCCTCTGTTATTATTTTATGGTGGCTACTATTTCTCAAGCTTCTATTTTCATTCAGAATTATACTGAGGTATGGTAAGATATGGAAGGTCAGAGGTTTGATTATTCTCAGATTGGATAGCTTATTTTGTTATCAATAGATTCTAGCTTTTTTTTCTTTAACTTCATGATATCAAAATAGATCTTAGAAAAGGTTGAAGTATCTTTATTTTACTCTTATACTTGGTTACTATTTTAGTTGAGTATAGAATTTTAGATTGCAGATTATTTTCAGATATTGAGGGCTTTATTTCATAGTGTTCAGTGTTACTATGAAGAAATTCATTGTCACTTCCCCCCATCATTTTGTTCACCACCGTGTATCATTGATTCTTTGAAAAAATGAAACTATATATCAATGATGTTTTTTAAAGACTCAGTCCAGAGATTTTAGAATTTTTGTCTGAAATTTTATGTTGATGTATTTTGGAATGGGTTTATATTCATTACTTATACTGGATCTTCTAAGACCTTTTTATTCTGAAGGAAGAGTTCTTTGGTTTGGGGATATTATCTTCAATTATATCTTCTGTTCTTCTCCCTACCCCCTTCTTTTTCCTTCAGCTCTCTTTGTTGGAAATTCAACACTAGGATAGTGGAGGTAGAATGTGTGAGGTTGAGTACACTGAGTACACTGCCTGACTTTGGGCAAAGTGTTTGCTGCTTTTCGGTGTCTTTTACAGATTCTGTTATGAATAACTTCCTTTGACAACTTATTATCTCTTTCCTCAAATTTGTGAGCTCTTTCCTCCTCCTCTGTGGCAGGCGGCACCTGGGGGCCCACGCCACGCAGGCAGCTTTAAGATGGTAAGGCAGCTGGCCAAGCCAAGTCAGCTGACCTCGTGCTGTTCCTGGTTCCTGTGCTTGCAATATCTGACCACCTAGAGACAACCAATAGGAGCCGGCAGCAGAGTTTTCTTCCTCGTAGCAACAACCTACTGATTGGGTTACCTGCCCTATATAAACGGTGCAACTTCCTGAATAAAGAGAGAGCACACGAGAGATCTTAGCAAGCAACAAGCGTGTATGTGTCGTTATTGCCGCTTCGCCGGTCGAACGTGGCACTCCACCTTTTTTTTTCTTTTAAAGAGAGAGAGGGACAGTGAGAGAGAGAAATAATTTTTATTTAGTTTTTCATGTGGCTTTTGTTGCTCGGAGACTTCGTTGTATACGTTGTGCTGGGGTTTGAACTCGCGTACTTGGGCATGTGGGGCAAGCGCTGTAACTGCTGAGCCACCACTCCAGCCCTCTTTCCTTCTTTTGATGCCACTTCTCCTTTTTTTGTCCATGTGAAAGAAAAATTATTAATTGTAGAGTTATAGTAGAGTTTTGAGAGAGATAAGAAACAAGCCCATGTAGTTTGAACTAGTCATTTTGTTTTCCTTTACTCCTTACCTCTTTTCCTGGCTAACCCATCTTGCAGGATACGGTTCCTATACGCTTTCCCTGATTCTTCAGTAATCTTACTACATCTTCCACATTTGATGTTAGAGCACTTATTTTACAACATTATAAATATTAATTTATTGCTTATAAGAAGAGAAATTGTCCTATTTGTACTAATTTCCCTGAACAAAACATAGTATTTCTTAAATGAATGAAAACAAAATGCAGAAATGGGGTAAGAGATAGCAATAATATACATTAATGAGAAGGCTTAAAATTATTTCTTGATCCTATTTCAACTAGTGTTTGATAGATGAACTTAATGGAGAGTTCTTTTAGTAAAATGTTAATATCCTAGGTTAATCAAAGACATCTTTATATGTATGGCATGTTACAAAGTGTTCATGAGATTTGCAGCATAAAAGAGTGATGTGTTTTGAAATTGTCTCCCAAAATTCATGGTTAGAAGCTTAATCCCCATGTACTAACGTTGGAAGATGGGACCCAATGGTAGGTGTTTATATCCTGAGGGCTCTGCCCTCTCAGGAAGAGTAATATCTTTATCATGGAAATGGGTTCATTCCATAGGAATCTCTTCCAGCCTTTCTGCATACCACAGTGGGAGGTAAGTAGTAGTAAGAAGGCCCTCACTAATGATGGTCTCAGGTCTTGAACTTTCTAGCTTCCAGAACCATGAGCCAAGTAAATTTCTGTTTATTGTAAATTACTGAGGTTCAAGTATTCTGTTATAGTTGTATAAAATAGATGAAGACAAAGAGCCATTTTTCTCGATTTATTTAATTAGAAATTATATTAGAAGATATGGATAAAAGCAGGTTAGAAAACAATTAGATGTTTTTATGTATTAAGGATAATACAACAAAATCAGAGAAATGGGAAAAGAATGTAGAAAAAGTCTTGTCATCTTCTGTTAACATAGCATTCCAGTTGTTCCAAATAGTAAAATAACACATCTGACAAATGTGATATCTTCATTTTGTAAAATTTGTTATATCCTCAGATATAAAGAAAATAGCTGATTTAAGCACTAGACTTTTGTTAAAAGGTCTTTGTTACACTTTTGAGATAAAGTTTGACCACCATATTAACTCATTGTCTGTTTTTGAAGGTTGTTCTTAACAGGTTTGGTTTAGTTTTAGTGAACCTAATGGTAGGAAATATAATTGCTTTAAATTCAAATCATGTTATGCAAAGAATGGCAGATAAATGGTATATCTCATTCCCTATACCTTACTGGGGAAAAGGTTGAGTAGAATAATGATGTCTCAAAATTTATATATGACTGATTATTGGTGAATAGCTCTGATGGGGTTTATGATAGTTTAGCAATCTTTAGAAGAATATTCACATCATAAGTCATGTCTTAGGGATGATGTATATATAACTATAGAAGGAATTAAGGTCTTGATGAAGTTATTTAATAGAGCTTAACATTTAATTTTTAATTTATATCTCTTTAGCCATGGTCCCAGTACTTTTTTTTTTTTTTATTAAGAGAGAAGGGTAGTGTGTGTGAGAATCAGTTTTATTTAGTTTTACATGTTTCTTTTGTTGCTCCAACACTTAGTTGTGTATGATTAATGCCAAACTTTGCATTCAGCAGGCCATGACAAGTATTTGGAATGCATTATGAACTTGTGTATATTAGGAAAATACTGTAGCTTGTCTAAGGTTGCAGAGTGCCCATCTTCCTTTTTAGTTTCTACCTAATTACTTATTTGTTTCATTAGCAAATAAGTTTGAACTGGGGTTTTAACTAGTATCCTCGTGCATACCTGGCCAACTCTGTAACCACCAAGCCACCCCTCTAGTCCCTAGTCCCAGTATCTTTAAGGTCTAGTCATTCTTAGGCTTTAGTTTGTTTGCTTATTCAAAATGTTATTAAAATTGCATACAGTTAATTTAGGGGATACTGCAGTTTGGGGGATATTGCATTTTTCACTTATTCATATACATAATGTTTTCATAAAATTGTTCAAGTTTTTAAAAATAGAGATTTTATCCTCCAAAACAGGTGGTGAGTTAAACATTTTTTCTGTATACTAATATTTTGCTCATAAAGTCTTTTTGTAGTATACTAATCTTTCATTGTGTACTAATCTTTTTGTTCAATGACCACGTATTTGTATTTAAATTCAGCATTCATACTTTTTTAGGAGTAGTTTCATTATGAAATTAGATATATACTGTATTTTTTGTTCAAATTTATTTCCCCTATTTTCTTCATTTAGAGTTTGTTAGACTACTTTTGTTTAATGTACCAAATTCATGCTTACCATCATCTCTATATCTTCTCCAGTTGCTCTATCTCCTTATTTTTGTAGCCTGCATCCTGCATTAGGTTACACTGAACCCAACATACACAACAAAAAATTTATGTAAAGCTCATGTCTGAGGATCTTATGGAGGAAAAAAAAGTATAATTGTTATTATATACACTTTTAAAATGTTGTGTAGCAAGCTACAACTGCTTAAACAGATGTGATTACTTCATTGTTTCAAATTTATGCCAATCAGAGTTGATAAAATTTGATCACACTGGTAAATTTATGAGATAAATTATAATATGGCATGACATACTTCAGATAGAAAACATCATTATGAGTTGGATATGATTTCTTATTTAAGATAAAAATCCTGTAAGTCTTTAAATCAGATGACTGCTAGTTTGAGAGAATATTTATTAATTTTTGTGAAAATTAACAGCAATTTTGATTCTTCATGGTGACAAAAAGTGTATTCTTCTGTTTTTGTATGCAGATGTAATTGTTAAAGGAATATATCTTGTTTCTATTTAGTTATAGATGGGCTGTCAAATTTCCAAAGCCTATAACGAAATGGTTTAAACTTAAGAGACTTGACTATAAAAAGTTTCATGTAAAAATGAGAGTATTTGTTCTTATGGTGGATAGCTTTAAGGTTTCATTAGTGTACGTATAAAGTTTTCCTAGGATTTTTTTTAAACAAGTAGAAGTTTAATAATTCACATACAAAGAAAATGGAAAAGAACATAGTAAGGAAGTGACAGGTTCACCCAAGGATGTTAGAGCCAAGGAATTGGGAGTCAGGCTCAGGAGCCTGTTCTCATAGCAGATGAGAGAACCATATCTAAAAGCCTCTGTTGAGTATGCTTTTGACTTCATTGAGAATGTCTACATGGTGGAAACTGCAGGTCAACTTTGAAATAAAAGTTTGGGGTCTTCTGAGAACTTGATGTGAAATTGTTATCAAATCAAATAACTTGTGAAAAGAGGCTATATTATCACTTTTTCTTACATTGAAATTCTAATTTAGATTATGGGTACTAGGCAAACTAGTGATATTTAAGGGTGGATCCTCATGTTTCAGGTATGGATATTGAAAACTCTTAATTATTTTTTTTTAGAAGAAAATTGTTTACATGTGACTTAGATTTTTTAAAAATTAGAAAGTACAGAGGATACATAAAACCATCAACATTGTATTTACCGTGGAGAATTAATATGTTAACATTTGCTTTGTATTTAAAAAATTTTTTTGAAAGTCCTTTTCTTCCTAGAGATGATCATTGCCCTGAAATAAGTTTCTGTTCTTCCTGTTTTTATATTGTCACTGCATTTTGTATCTGTTATTCTTAGTTTACCTAATATCCTATTAGTTTTTATGTAATTCTTCCCCCTTTTTAACCCAACATCATTCCTGAATTTAACTTACTACTGTTTGTACATCCAATTTATTTTTATAGTTCTATAATATTTCATAATATGACAACATTAGTACCATAATTTATCTGTTTCTCTTTCGATAAACACTAAATGGCAGGATACTTTACTCATACTTCTTCCACAGATATCTATGGGGGTTCTGCAGTGTTTTGAACACATAGCATCAGCTGCCATCCACTCTCAATTGAGCACTGAATATAGGTCCTGGCGAAAGGGAGCATCCTCAGGCAGTTTGGTGCCAGTTGATCAGTGCATCACTCTTTTCTTGCAGAATTTCCTCTGTCCTCATAAGCCATTCCACTGTTGCCATTGATGGCAAAAAAGCCCATGGACAACCTTGTCATGTTGCTTTATGTGTTGTTAAAGGCCACCTGTTCTTCTCACCTCTCAGTAATAATAAAAAAAAAATCTCTTCATAAATATTTGAAAAAAGATGCATTTAGAAAATGTTATCTAGGTGGTTGGAGCTGTGGTTCAGTGGTTCGAGTGATTGTCTGGCATGCATGAGGACCAGGTTCGAACCCCAGGTCCACGTACACAACTGAGTGTTGGAGAAATAAAGGCCGGATGGGACAGTAAATAGAGGTGATTCTCTTCTCTCTCTCTCTCTCTCTCTTTCTCTGTGTCTGTCTTCTTCTTCTTTTTTTTTTTTTTAAATATTATTTAGGTTTTACATTTTTGCTGTATTTTAACCTGTGGGAGGATAGGACCTGTGCTTCTTCATTTATTTTACCATAGCAACACATGAGCTGGGTCTTTATATAAATATAAAACATATTTTTGGTTACTATGAACAATTATAATTATGATTTTGCATCAAGGTAGTTATGCAACTTTGACATAATAACAATTAAATATTATTGAAGATATTTATTTCATGAATATTTTGGAATTTTAAAATGTTATTTAACTATGCTGTAATCTGTTTCATTCCTTAGGTTTGAATTTATATTTTTTAGTGCAGCTTACTTTAATACATTTTTTATTTTGGAAGAAATCATATACTTGCTGGAAGACCTCTATATCTAAAGGTGCATTTAAGCACGCGTGCGTGCACATACACATGCACGCTTTAAGGTTTGGGTCGTGACATACTTTCAAAATGTTAAAGAAAAAATCTGTCTGTTTATCACATTCTTTGTGTCCAGCAACTTGAAGCTAACTCATAGAATTTCAGATATTAGACTACTAATATTATTGATTACATTGAAAATACTTCTTGAAGTATAAAAAGATTAAATAAATTGGTAGGTCTGGACTGTCTCTTGCATATCAGTAGTTTCAGAAAGCTAAAAAATCTTTATGCTGTGTAATAAACAGATGTTGCTCTAACAATGCAATACATTTATGTACCAAAAATCATTTCTGTTTTATTCATAGATGTTGATTTAATAAGACAAGACTAGCTCATATCAAAAATGGATTTAGGTTGTGATTTTTGCTTTCTTTGTTTTTTTCTCTACATAATATGCATACCTTTTAACATCAGGTTTTTTGGGGGTATGTCTGATTTTTATCCGTTTTCTTTTTAGAATTCATAGGAGTTTGTAATTGTTTCATAAACCCATTTAAAATAGTTAACTAAAATAGTTGAAAGAAGATGAGACTTGTTTGTCCTGTATTATCTGTTTTGCATGAAAAAAGTTCCTGTACATTCAGGTTTTGAAGTTTCTACCTTTTTGGAAGATCAGCAAGTAATTTGCAGAACAGCTTTGTGAGTTACAGTCAGTCATTCAGTGAATGTGGCTTCTGTGAGATGGTGACACTTTGGATTTAAAGTCCTTTGTATAGCGTGTTTAAGATGCCCTTTTGGTTTGCTGTACATGGAGATACTAGAACCTTTTCCCACCTATGAGAGAAACACTGGTAGGCTCCATATTTTCTTTCCATCTTCACTTAATTTATTCCAAGAGCATCTTCAAACTTGACTACAGTTGCTGACTTTGAGCCCTTAACTTCATCTGAATTGTAATCTTGATTGAAAAGTTTGCCTTTACATGTGGTTTGATAATTCTGTATTTGGAAAAATATTCCTATTGTGTGTTTTATTTTACTGAACCTAGCTGAGTTAAATGTAGTTTGGATGCATAGGGAAGAATTAATAATTGGAAGATAGAGAGTTGGTAAATTATTTATTCTGGCCCTGAGGAAGCTAAGAAGCTGAGTGAAAGACTAATAAATCATTTGTGGTAGTGCTGGTTGTCACTTCCAATTATTTTAGACGGTTTTGTGATAAACTGCAGCACCTGCTAGATATCCACATAACCTCCCTTGATGCTGGTGGTGCAGCTTGTTTAGTCGATTATCAAAAGCAAGTTTGTGTAAAGTTTATTTAGGTCAGAAAGGAAATTACTCTTTTTAAAGACAATTTTGTTGCTTTTTCTTGTTGTTTTGAGTGCTGTGAAAGGATTTCCGTGACATGGCAGGGAATCTGGAATATATGTACTATTTTATCTAGTAGAGACTGTCTTTATCTGTTGTTAAATTAAATACTTAAAGAATTGATATTTTTATTTTCAGACTAATTAAAAGTGGAGACCATAATGGAGATAAATAGTATGCTAAAGATCAAATCATCTTTTTGGTACCATTTATTAGAGATCCACTGCTACTGATTAACCGGACTTTCTTCATTCTTTGTGATTTCCTACTCTTCCCCCTCAGTACTGGGAATTGAACTCAGGAGTGCTTTTCCACAGAGCTACTTCTCCAAACCTTTTCATGTTTTCATTTGAGATGGGGTTTCCCTAAGTTGCCCAGGCTAGCCTTGAATTCAGGATCCTCCTGCTTTATTTAGCCTCCAAAGTAACTGGAATTATAGGTATATGTGCCACCATGCCAGGCAAATTCTTTTATTTTGGTGACTAAGATTTGGAACCAGTAGCCCTGAAAGGTGTCTCTTTGCACCAGTCCTAACTTGGCTGCTGAGATTATTGAAGAGGCAAAAAAAATTTGGAAAGAAAGTACAACCCAGACTGGTTTGATTGTACTGGTCATAAAGCACGGCTACTCTAAAATTCCTTGGGAAATAAATTATGAACCATATAATGTACATGCTGTATGCCTGGAATTTGCTCTTCTATTTCTATCAAAGTTTAGTTTGCGTACAAGTCCAGAACATGAGGTTTGTTTTTACACTTGCCATAGTGACTTGTTTTCACAGAGATTTTCAACTTTTAACATAAAACTGAGGGATATTTGGGAGGACTTTAAAGCTTAAATACAAAGAAATAATCCTGAAAAGTGGTCTTCTATTCATGCAGTTGCATTTGGACTCAGTGACTCGTTTTGCCTCATCAAACCTTATTGGAGCTCATGTGCGCCAGGCCTCTGGGAGCATCTACTACTGCTACTGTTGTAATAATAACTTTTTCAGAGGCTAGTATGTACCTCACTATTGTAACAATTTCACAAGTATTAACTCATTTTTTTTTTTTAAAGGGACAGTGAGAGAGACAGAGAAAGAGAGAAACAACTTTATTGAGTTTTTCACATGGCCTTAGTTGCTCCAACACTCAGTTGTGTACGTGGTGCTGGGGTTTGAACCCAGGTCCTTGTGCTTGCCAGGCAAGTGCCGAAACCACTGAGCCACCGCTCCAGCCCCAGTATTAACTCATTTTAATACAACCCAGTTTTATCCTTTTTTTTTTTAATAAAGTGACAAGGCAAAAATAATCTATTATTTTCTTTTAGAGGACTAAAGAGGGAAGGAAATGTAAATCTTAGTAAAATATCTTTAGGAATTACAATCTCAATAGTTCAATAATAACATTTATTTAACATGCAATTTTTGAATTGGTCCTCCTTTTTTACTTTTAACCCCTGGAAAATGAATAATTCTTATCTTCTTGGTCATGATGAAAGAAATTGAAGGATAAAGAGGTTACATCACTTGCCTGGGGTTACGCAATTTGGCTGTGCTGGAGCTGGGATTTGAATTAAAGTTTGACTGTGTCCCACTGTGTTTAAGGGTTACAAACATTCCAGTGACTTGGTAAGCAACAGAAAGGGGAGGAAAGTGGGTTAGGGTACTGGGGAGCTGGGTAAGTGGAGAACTATCCTGGAAGTGGGCTCATAATTGCTGAATGTAGTGTTTTGATTTGTTTTTGAATGAAGTTAAAAATCTGGATTTTTATGTGTAATATCCAGTTTTTTAAGTCTTGGTAATTGTTTTCAGTGTGAATTGTTTGCCCAGTGGAGGTGGCTTGTAGATACCAGTTTGAAACATCTGCATCTTGCCTTATAGGGAGATTTTCAGACTAGATGAAACATTTACTATTTTTGTAGTTGTCTTATAGTTCATATATATTTGTGTATATACACATATCATAAGAGATTTAATTGACCTTTGATTTCAGGATACTAATTCAAGTATATAGTCTATTGCATAGAACCTAAAAAATCAAGCTAGAATTTTTTATTGGTTCTTTTTATTTAGACATAATATTAGAATTTATTTTGACATAATTATAAAAACATAGAATTTAATTCAGTCCCAATTATTTCCACTTTCCCTCTGCTCTACTGATCTTTCTGCTGTGTAGTTTTTTAAATCAGTGCCTTGTGAAGAATAAAGGTGATATTCACTGTGCTATGTTCATATATGTACATAAGAAAATTAGGTCAGATTCATTCCACTGTTCCCTTATCCTGTCCTGACTCACTCTCACTCAGTTTCCTTCCTCTACTACATTAATCTGAAAGTTTCTATCATTTTGAAAATTTAAACTGATATTAGGTTATTTAAATGTTTATTGAAACATTCCCACTGTCCATGTTGTACCTCTAGTGACAAATCCTTGTATTTCTTCCTTTCCCCACTCATACACAATTATGTCCCTGTTTTCCACATCCATGGGAGATTTAAAATACATCCAGCTTTCTTAATTGAAATGTCTTGATTAGTTTATAGGGAGGATTAGACCATTTGTAGGATGTTCTGACTTTTAATAGAATTTAAACACAGTAAAGTATCAAAATTTTATTGAATGGGGAACTGTTTGAAATAAAAGTTAGTTGCTGTTTTCTTAAATGCTTTCATCATACTTAAAATACAAGTAAAATATCACTGAAAAGAATCATTTCAAAAGTGTTTGGGGGAAGAATTGGCTAATCATTTATTAGAAGATCTTCTGCAAACCTAGAGGAAAGGCTTGACTTAATAATCTCATAATTTTGGAATTAACTCAGAATATTTTTTCTTAATGTATTTTCAAATCTTATAATTTATTCCTTCTCAAATAATGGTTCTTTGAAAAAAAGGACTTAATGCATTATGAATTCTTCAGAGTATCCTTTAGATCCTTCATCTATTATCTAATAAGTAAATTACTTGTTATTGATTTAATTTTTGTTATAAGGTAGAGATTTTGACCCATATAATTTCATGTAATAGTTTTTATATTTAGTTGGTCAAATGTTAGCTTTAAAAATCAATAGAAAAATCTTTTAACTGTCTTTTTTATTACAAGAATACTATAGATTCCTTACAGAAACATTAAAAATCATGTGATCCCACCACACAGAAACCAACTGTCAAATCCCCATTTCTTTGATTTTCTTTTTCACTTTGCTTACCGTTTTTCTTTTCTGTTATAATATTAACAGTTTAGTGAATTTTTTATGGATTTTTTTAAAAAAGGCAACATTTGATAGAGTTCAAATGTATATTCTTTACAAAGCTCCTTGTCTAGTAGCCATAACTAAATTCTCCCCTTTCCTTATTTCTGTTGTAATTATACATCTACTACAATAGGTTGTTTGCACTGGATTACATTTTACTTTCAGCTTTTTGAGGGCAATTACTATCTTGTATTCATTTTTGTTTTTGTAAATTTACTAACTATTGAGTGACTCAAAGTTGATATTAAATTGTCTTCATCTACCACTTGACATAGCAAAATGGCAGAAATACATTAATTTTTACAATTTTAAGGAGTTGTACAGATAGGACTTTTGTGAAGATGTGGTTATACTAAGAAATGACTAAAGTTAACAGTTTCCTTTTTGGATTTAAAGATGTGCCTGTTCCCTTACATCACAAGTAAGTAACAAAGATTTACAGTGTGCAGATTTGTCAAACTAATTTGAAGGGTGAATTCTGCTAAATAAGGCTCTATAATATTTCAGTTTTAAAGTACTAAAAATAAATCATGAATTAAGAGGAGGGTTTATAATTAAAACAGAGCCTGGGAAATCTGAGGTAGCAAAATTGGGGAAGTTGTAAAACTAGTATATGACTCTGTAGTTAAAGTAATTTAGAATTCTAGTGATAGACGGGTTCTCAGAAGTTATCTTCTAAAATCTTTTTCAGTAGGAAACTTAGGTTTTGCGGATCAATACTTGGACCAAGGTCATAAGATAATAGTGCATCTAATGCTAATACTGATGTGTACTCAATAAAGATTTTTTATGAGTAAAATGATATGTAGGAAATGGTTGAGAATTTTGCTATATGCACTTCAGGAAAGTTATTATAGCACAAAATCACCATGCATGTCTATATTGGGTAACAATTTTTATATTCCTTAAACAATTATGATATGGAGAGAAGTTAAAAGACATAATACTTTAAAAACGTGGCAACAGAAGAAAAGATTAAACAGAATGGCTTCTACTTAGCTTTGTTTCTAGAAACTCTGTCTATAATTGGAAGGTATCTTTGGATAGGCTTTATGGAAACTTTTCAAGTTGGAAGATTTCAGCTGGAGTGACTGAAGGGTCACTTTAAAAAAATCTCTCTATATTAAAATGAAATGTGTCCAAGCTTTAAAGAAAAGATCTCAGAGTTTGCAGATGATCCTAAAATTGGAGCTAGAGGAAATAATGAGGAACAATGCAATCAGATTCAAAAAGATTTGGATTGTTTAGGTGATTGGGCCAGCAGATGGCAAATGCAGTTCAGTGTAGACAAATGTAAAATAATTATCTTAGGAACAAAGAACCAATCATACAGCACACTGATCAGGAAAAAATTTGTGAGTTATTGTAGGAAAACCATTGAAACAGTTAACCCGGTGCACAGCTGCAGCAAAAAAGGCAAGCAAGAAACCAAATTAGCAGACGGATAGAATATAAAGCAAGAGGCAATACTTATAGTGTATTAAGAAACTTGCTAGACCCCATCCATATTACTCAGTCTAGTATTGGTGAATAGAATCACTTTAGGAAGAGTAAATTTTTGCTTTGTAAATAGACTAGAAATTGTTATTAGAAATCTAATAATGTCAGAGTATGCACTAATTTTTAAGATATTTCAATTTGCTAACTTTCACAGATGTGAGCAAGACACTGAATTCAAATAGGGATGCTTTGGTTTTTGTCCACTACTACTAATGGGCCTTAGTAGAGGACATGATTTGTGTGCACTGCCTAGGGTCTTTCCAAATCCTTTCTTTTTAGGTAGGAGGCTGCCTCTCAATTTTGAAGACCAAGGAAGCCTAAAGGCTGTCATGAGATACTTCTGAAACTTGAGCACTGTACCTTGGCAGCTAGAGGGAACATGGGCCTCTTGAGAACTGCAGATAAGGTGCTTCTTCTTGACCGGTGACTTTTTTTTTTTTCCCCCCACATTTATTAGAAATATATTGCGATACAGGATACAGATAAGGAGGAAACATTGTCAAAACTGTAGCAATCATTGTGTATAAACTTTGATAACCAGGGGTAATGCTAACACATAGATAAGCTACTATGGGTTTCATCTAATGCAGTTTCCCCCAGAAGAACTCATGTGTTAAATGGGTATCTAGTGCATATATACTATGGAATACTACTCGGCCATCAGAGAAGACGATATTATAGCTTTCGAAGTCAAATGGATGGAGATGGACAGAATTATGCTTAGTGAAGTCTCCCAAGCTCAGAGACTTAAGGGCCGAATGGTTTCTCTCATCTGTTGATACTAGAATTTATGTTGAAGCAGTAGGACAGACGGCTGACCTGACCGGTGACTCTTGTAGTGACTTAAGTTGCAAGCTTCAACTGTGGAAGCAGGAATTTTTCTCTGAAATGCCATCCTTCATTCCTTACCAAACCTGATTCTCCAACCTTGTTTCAGTTTTCTTGAGCTATTCAGTATCTAGCCAACAAAGACCTTTTTGATTTTTATTAGCCAGAATGTCTCTTGTTTATAATCAAGAGACTTAACTGGTATGGTGATGGTGTTCTGTTATTTTAGTCTTAGCCATTGCCTTGCCTTTTTGTTTGTCTTATAGAATGTTTGTTTTGTTTAAAGTGGTGGTCTTTCTTTTTTGGTACCAGGGCTGAGCCATATCCTCAGCCCTCCACTTGTATAATTTATTTTAAGAAAGGGTCTTGCTAAGTTGCTTAGGGCCTCCCTAGGTTGCTGAGGCTGGCTTTGAACTTGTGATCCTCCTGCCTTCACCTCCTGAGCAGCTGGGATTATAGGTGTGTACCATCACACCTGACTAGAATTGTGTCTTAATCAAAGTCTAAGTTTGGATATGGAGAAAGCTGAAATGAAAATTTTTCCGAGGTAAAAAGAAGCAAGAAGAATTTATACGAATATGATCAGCATTTATAATTCTCTCATAAAGTCTAACTTTATCCATAGAATTGAAGCGTCATTCTTTTAAATCACCTACAGTATCTAGTATGTTTGCCAGAAAGTACTTAAATTTCTTTATATATATTTTTATTTGATATATCCAAATATCACTTTCTCACTTTATTTTGAATTGAACTTAAGTTTACTAAATTGCATGATTTTTCTCTGTGTCACTCTAGTAGATGATAGAATTAGGAATACTGTCACTTGGTTTTTAATTCCTTCATTTTTATATTGCTGTTGATTAATATTTATTGAATGGAATTTTTGGAAAAATAGTTGTGAATTAGTAATTTTGGATCATATTTTGAGTTCATTGATTAATATGTAGAATTGATTTTTATCCCATAAGCAGTGTTTTAGTTTTTCCATTTATCATTCATCATATTGACTCATTTGTAATGTTCATTATACAAATACTTGAAGCATAGTCACATGCAGTTTGAGAAACCTGGGCCTAGTGGATCTTTAACTGACTACTTAGATGTCTTCTGGGGGTGAACTGGTAATAGATGCAAATACCTAATCAGAGAGGCCCGGTTTCATCCAAGGGCACTCAAATTAAAATGAAACAAAACATGAACATACCATAGTGAATCTCATCAATTAGTAAATATCAGAAATATTAGTAGGGTAGAGGAAAGTGAAGTAGTGGAGGGGAGGGAAAATACTGGGAACTGAATTAGAGTAAGTTATACTACATGCTTTTATAAAAATGTCAATGTTTATCCAACTGTCAAGTATATCTACAAAGAACAGGGTTGGAGGAAGGGAGGAGAAGGGGAAATATTGGTAACCAAGTTAAAGGTATACTCCAAACTTTTATAATTTGTTAATGTATAGTCTGTTGTCATATATATATTTAAAAAACACGATTGGAGGAAGGGAAGGAAAAGGGGAAAACTGGAGAAAAAATAAGAATAAGTTAAACTCCATGCTTTTATAATTGTCATTGTATAATCTTATGTATGCCTAAAGAAAGAACAAATAATAAAAATGAAATAAAACATATTGTTGGGGAACAGGTTAAATTCGGCCCTCTAATTTGGGTCCAAGTCTTAGTCTAGACACAAAAACAAACCCAAAGATTTAACTCTCTGTCTATGTATCTATTATTCCAAAGACTTGAAGATACATGTCAAAATGATATAAAATGTTTAAAGTAGATAATTTATGTTCAAACATTGGAACTTTGAAGAGAATTGGTTGTAGATGCTGGTCTTTGAGTATTTTCCAGGTCCCCTCCTCTTCTAAAATTTTTGGTGTGTAACAACTTCCAGCCATGGAAATAAGATAAGATGGCCTCATCCAGTTTTTCTGATTTGATAAGAAATACCTGTGATAGGATTTGAGAAAGAGAAATGTGAGAGAGATTATTGTAGGTTTCTGAGTTACTCTGTAGGCAGATTAAAGGTGAAAGTGAACTTTGTCCATTCCATGTCAAGGTAAGATGACGATGTAATATCCCAGCAACTGTGTCTAAGCAGACTATGCTGATGAAAAATCACATAGGAAAAATTCAGTGTTATTGAAAAAAATGCAGTACCTTTTGGATATCTACTGAATCTCTGCATCTGATATGCATACACAAAATTATTTTATGATCTTTCTTTCTGGTTTTAGGAACAAGACTATATGTACCTTTAAGAAAGATTGTGATGTACAATTATTAAGGCTTACTTTGGTGACTTGGGTAATTGTAATAGAACCATGGAACCATTAGGCTCCAGATGGAACTTTAATCTGGCTTCTGATTGAGTGGAGTGTCTTTGCAGAGTCTCTGAGCATCTGTTTAGGAAATATATATGACATTATTCAAGATTTGTACAAATTAACTCACCCTTGGGTTATAATTCAATTTTTCTTTATTGAGAAATGTATTGTAAATAGTTTTATGCAAATAAGTAAAAGGAAACTAAACTTACTTGTCTGTTAACTGGTCACCTATATTTTTGTGATAACTCAGTGGACTGACGATCACATAGACTTCTAAATAGTATACTTTTTAAAATGAAATATGAAAAGTTGTTTTCCAGTTTTCAAATAGCTCTCATGAAGGTACTTTATTTTTGAGAAACCATTTTAAAAAAACTTAAAATTGTCGTGGTTTCATCTCTGAATGACAGATATCCCCCAATAATTTGCCTTATTCCAGAGGGAAGTTTATTTGCTCTCATACTAGAAATTTCCTAGGTAGGGGAAGCTCTAGGTCTTGGTCTTTAAGCACTGTATAAAGTTGCCAACTTCATTTATCTGTTTTCTATTTGTCTTCCGGTTAGTTTCCTTCTTGTTTTAGTATGGCTGTCATCAGCTGCTGGAACAACATACATCCTTTACTTTTAGCAAAGAACTAAGAGTTTTGTCATCACAGACTAAAAGTTCTTTTAATTAGTTGATTGGCCCTATGCTTAGACCTATGCTTGCCTTTAGACAAATAACAGTTGCAATATGCATTTTGGTTTAATTGTGTCTGGGTTTCTGAACCAGCCCTGGAGCTAGGCCATGATGTAGGAAGTCATTGTCTCCTGAGTCACTGGAGTGGTAAGGTACAACTACTGGAAATTGCTACTGTAAATATTACAAAATTATTTCTAATCTATTCCTTGATTTGAGGTTTTAGGTTCTTTCTCTCCTTGCAATTTTATTAATAAGATGGCTCTTAATTATTCTTCTGATTTATAGAACAGAAACTAAAATTATACTTTGGAGAGAAACATTATAGTTCCTTTTGTTAGGGCATGTGTAAGGAATAAAAAAAGGCAGACCACCACGTATGGCCTTCAGCCCCATCTAAAACTTTACCTCACCCTGTGAGGGAAAACAAGGTTACCTTGCTGTTAAAGGGAGGAAGCTAAAAGACCACAAGGGAATTAAAGACCTTGAAGGTAAAGTCCCTGATCTTGGAAGTATCCAATAGCTGGAGAGACTGACCTCACTGACCTCAAATTAACTCCTTTCTAGTTATCATTAGTATTGAGGTTCACTTTCTCCGTGCATTTGCTCTGGTGGTGTGGGGGTAAATGTATGCATGGGCAGTAGAGAAGAAATTGTCAAATTCAGCTGTCAGTCAAGGTACCATTCAATCCCTGATCTATCCAGGGAGAAGGGGGAAAAAAATCACATTACCCAATAAAATGAGCGCCACTATATAAACAGGGTCTGAGCTACTTCACAGCTGGACTACTCTGCTCTCCCATAGTGAACTTTCACTTTCAAAAAGCTGTTGCTTTTCCTGCCAACCTCTCCCTCTCTCTCATTACCTTTTGGGAAGATGCCAAGGAACCTAGACCCAGGACCCCTGCCCACATGCTGGTAACATGTTGGCTTTTCTTAGTATGTAGATACTGGAAAAATTATAAATATTACCTGATATATGTGAAGTGTAAGGAGGTTGTGTTACTAAATAAATGTCATTGACATTTCCTGAGGAAACTGTCATACATTACTATTACAATTTATTCCTTCCTCAGAAGGCAAACAGTTGTGTGAACCCAGTCTATAGCATCCTGCCATTTCATGTATAGCTAAGCATTTTTCTTCTTCCTTAAATTGAAGTGTAATTTACATGCAACAAAATAATTCAGTTAAGTTTTAATGACTGAGAATGAGTGTTAGAAATGAGTTATAAATTCATAGCAGAAAGATTTTGTCCTGGATCTAAGTTAGAAAAAATTTCTCAAGAAGTACTGGGCCACATGTGAATTTGGGACATGAATTGCCTACCGCAAATGGCATTTATGTGCAGGTTTTCCTGGTAAGTTGGAAGTCTCTTTTCCTAATAACTCATCCACTCTTCTTAAATTTTGTTTGTTCCCTCATTTGTCAGATATGTAGAGTTGCAAATATCACTAATTTGGAATTTATAGTAAATTGTTTGGAGGTAGTTTTTTAAATCATCAGTTTAATAAACAGAATAAACAAGAACACTGATTACCTTTTTGAGGGTTAAGAAAACAATGCATTCCTAGTTGCCTTCCCCTCCTTCCTCCTTTCTTCTAACAGGTCTTACTGCTTCTTCTTGACCCCTATTCTCTAGAATCAGTTCTGCTATTCTGTTTGGATTTTATTTATCTTTATATTGACTCCCTATCTCTATACCAAAATAGTTATATAATACATATTATTCTACTTCTACTCCTTGGCCTTTTCTCTTTGAACTTAGATTTTTTTCCATATGAGCATATAGACTGATTTATTCTATTTTTAGTGATTTGTAGTATTCCAAAGTAGGGGTGTTTATTGTACAATTAAATTTTTTTTTTCAGTGGTAAATCTTACCATGTTGTTCTTGTTAAAGGTTCCCAACCCCTCCTCTCTAATGTCTATTCTTAATCATAGCATCCTTTACTTCCCAAGGATAAGTGAATTTGAATCTTGCATGAGCCTTTGAAAACCCTGTCCCCAAATTCTGATATACTTTCGTGGTTGAGGACTTCTGTGGCAAGAACTGTATTTCAGATATTAGAGTAGACCAAGATTATACATTCCCCAGTGATTAAATAATTTTTAGCAGCTTGCCTTTTCATTGGATGGAAATAGTTTGTTTTTTTCCTGTTTTCACTTTTCTTCATTGACTGAAGGTACTGATACAGCTAAGGAAAGATAATACCCATTGATGGCCATTGTTGTGCCATCCTTTAAGGAGAGGCATCAAACTTGAAGTTGGTAGTACTTATCCCAGACTTTACTGGAAGATTTTTAATATTCTGGTTTTTATCTATCTCTTTAGAGACATGCAGGGAGTTGTAGGTGGATAGGATACTCTATAGATTTTGTTTGCAGATGGAATGAATAGTGATCAAAAAGTAGACTTGAACAGACATAGTTCAAGTTCTGGCCATGTTACTTGGTAGCTGTGTGTCCTTGGACAAGTTTCTATCAGAATTTAATTTCTAATCAGTGTAACTGAAGGTCATGAAAGGAACTTATTAAATCCTTAGGGTAATGACTACCTTCCCATACCTTTTGAGAGCCATCCATCCTGTCTCCCCTTCAGCCTATAAGTCATTACAGCAGCATTGTGGGCCCATGTGCTTGAATTGTTTGCCTACTCGAACATGTATTTCTATATGTATGTATGTATGTATGTATGTGTATATTTGGTAACTAAAATATTCAGTTCATTGTTTTCTATTGGAAAAATACCTGAAAATATATGAAACGCATTCAGCACACTAAACAGGTACCTGTTGCCTCTCAAGAATAGGATTTGGGTCATCTTTGTTCCTCTTTTCTTTTTACTTTGAATTGTATTTGCTAGGAGTGTCTGAAATTATCTAAGGTTTAAAAGATGTGTGCATCAGGAAGATGAATGGTGCTTTAATGGGAATCTGAAAACAGTACTTAATTTTAAGATGATAGGAAGAAATTTTGGTTTTAAGGCAGTGTATCAGAATAAACCCTACCTTTACTTTATGGCTACTTTTTGTTTCCATTTCATTTTGGCTTGCATTATTATTTTCTTGCTGCATCAACCCAAGCAGACAACATTTTTCTCTAGAGATTATTAGGAGAAATTGTTTGGGAGTCACAGAGAGTCTGAAGCAGCCTATTCTTTTAAGCTGGGTGGTAAAGGCCTGAGGTTACTGACAACAGCTTGAACCTGTTTCCCACTCAAAGTCCAGCTCATTGTTGCTGGTGTGGCATAGAACTAGGCAGACATGCCTCCGGGAGTGGATTCCAAGGCAGCATCTTTTAGAAGGTAGTGGTGACTGCCAGTTTCAGTAGTCTGTCTGTAGGGACTGAGAAAATGTCTCTCTTCAAATCTGAATACTGTTCTAGGGGAAGGATGTTGTATGAATACAGGAGTACACTGTTGGATTTGCTGCATAGAAACTGTGATAGTTTCCTAGGGCTGTTACGAAGTGCCACAGAATGGTCGCTTAAACACAGAAAAATACTGTTTTATAGTTCTGGGAGCTAGAAGTCTGAAATCAAGGTGTTAGTGGGGTTCATTCTTTGAGAATGAGACATGTGGTTCTTAAACCTTAATTATTTAAATGTCTCAGTCTTTTTAGTAATTAGCAGATTTAATAAAGATGATGTCATCTTAGTATTAGTATTGTACTTAATTGAAGTTATGTATATAGTATTTGAATGTTGGTTTCTATGATTAATTGGAAAGTTTACAGAATTCATGTTTGCTGGGTTTCAATTTAAAAATTGATCCTTTTGATCAATATGTACATTTTCAAGACTATTTTTGGTAGGATGGTATCTCCTTTGTAATAGCATTATAGCAGTTTTATGTCCAGTGACAAAATGACTTAATGATGTATCAAAATCTTTTTAATCTTTGTTGTATTTAAAGCAAAGGTTACAGATCTAAAGTAAAATTAAATCTGATTAAATTGGTTTGTCAATGTTGCTCTACTCTGTTAAACATGTTTTTTTCATTTTAATATTAAATGCATTAGTAACTTGTAGTAACTTATAGGAACTCTGTTTTATTTTTTTCTTTGACTTTGGTTGTTTTAGTTTTAAAGTCTTCTGTTGAAAATTTCAATACTTGTTTAAATTCTACTTAACCTGATTTCTAAAATTTAATTACCCAGACTTGAATATTTAAGGAATCTACCCCTTCATCCCAAAATGAATGTATATGTCTTAAACAGATGCAAATTTTGTGAATTAATTCTTGCCACTAGAATAATCCCTTCACTTTTTACTTAATTTATTTTAAATTTTCCTAATATGTATGTTCATGAAACAAATTAAGATTGGTTGGTTAGGCCTCATTTTTTTTGTTCTCTTCTTTTATTCCTTTTCATTTTGAAATAATCTTAGAGTTGCAAAAGTAGAACCCTTCACCTAATATTAACATCTTACATAATAACTACAGTATAATTTTCAAAACTAAGAAATTAATATTGTTTCAGAACTATTAGCTAAATTACATATTTTATTCTCATTTTATCAGTTTTTCCACAGTTTCTTTTTTCTTGTTTCAGGATTCAGTCTAGGAGCCCACATTGCATTTAGTTGTCTTGTCATTTTAGTCTCTCCCCTGTATAATACTTCTTCAGTCTTTTATGACTTTGAGACTTTAGAAGATTATTGTCCACTTGCATTGTAGAATATCCCTCAATGTGGGCTTTTCTGATATTTCCTTGTGATCAGATGGGGGTCATGCATTATTATAGATACTACAGAGGTGATCTCCTTTGTATACTCAGAGTATCAGATCAGTGGTCCATGCTCTTAATTATTGGTTATATGGTGGCTTTTACATTTTATTATATGTATCTCATCTAAATAAATAAATTAATTCAGATGAGAATCACATAACATAACATCAACAGTTTAGTGACTTTTGGTACATTTAGTACTGTGCAACTCACTACCTCTATCTAGTACTAAAACATTTTCATCACCCCAAAAGGAATCTTGTGCCCATTAATCACTCAACCCCCTCCCCCCATCTGTGTTCTTACTGTATGGGTTCATTCTGGATAATTCAAGAAGTAAGTGTAATCATACAATAAGTGCCTTTCCAGTCTGGCTTCTTTCACCTAGCATACTGCTTTTAAGGTTCAGTGACATGTTAGCATGTGTCAGCACTTCATTTCTTTTATGACTTAACAGGTTATTAGGTCTATACACTAGTTTTTCCATTCATCCCTTGATGGGCATCTGGGCTGTTTCTGTCTTTTGAATACTGCTGTTATGAACATGTATGTTCATTTATTTGTTAAATTGCTAGGTAATATGGTAATTCTAACAAACTTTTTGGTTATTTAATTCTTGAGTGAAGAGACCTAATTTTGTTACAGAATAATTAGGGTATTACAAAACTCAGAGTAAAAATAGTCTTTGTAGATTTCAAATGTCAGAGTGAGTTATGTTTTAAAACTTGAAAATATTTGTCATTTTTGATGAGGTTTTTTTTCTGGACTTAAGTGTTGACAGACTGTACCTATTTTTCCATTTATAATGATAAGATACAATGCTAGAGTCCATCAATTTGTTGTGCCTTTTGTGTTATCAGTTGTTGTATTGCTTTGTCTTTATTTTAGATAGTTTATCTCTTAACATATAGGAAATTTACCAGTGTAAAGAAACAAGTATAATAAATACTGAATTATAGTTGAAGGAAGCTTTTTATAAAACTTTTAAATATTTTTTTTTCATTTCAGATTTGAGATTCTCGAGTTTTGAACCTTTCTTTATAATTTATTTCACATGATAATTTTTATTTGGAGAGCGAGAGAGAATCTTAGTTTTTCATCTGGTTTTTGTTTTTCCAACACTTAGTTGTGTATGTGGTGCTGGGGTGTTTGAACCTGGGTCCTTGCTCATGCCAGTCAAGCACTCTAATCCCTGAGCCACAGCTCCAGCCCTTATGTATGGATGTTTAAAAATGCTTTATACTTCTCCACATAGCAGGTTGAGAAAGGAAGGGAAATAATTGTATGAGAAGCTTGTGATAATACAGCACATGAGAATAGAAGACCTCTATATAAGAAAAAATCAGGTCAATAAAGGCTATTTTAGAATCTGGTTTTTCTTAATCTTGTGAGACTAGGAAGTTTGTGTGTAGTCCCTGAATATATTTTTAGCAAATAATGGATTAAAATGAAGTCTGTGGTCTGAGGCCATCTTATTTAAAAAAAGATAAATTTCTAATATGCCAGAAACTTGTTGACCTTGGAAATCTCCTTTCCCCCATGTGATAAGAAGACCTTGCAGGCCTGATGTCTCCCTCATTGTTTCCATTCTCATTTTGAGGTATGGATGCAGAGTCCACCAGACCTTGACACTCTAGTTTGATAGGAGTTTCAACTCTTGCATTTTTACCTGCTTGGGTTTTAAGTTCTGTAATAAAAGTACCTGGCCTTTTTGTGACCTAACAATAGATATTGATACTGATCCTGTAACCCAATGACCTCTCCTAGAATGGGGAGGAAATTTGAAATTTTTATGGACGGGGAGTAAATGGACACAGTATTGGACAGCATTTTGAAGCTGAATAATCTTTATTTCTGTTCTAAAGAATCAAGCATTATTGGGAGGACCTAGACTAATACAGTTTTGATAATGTGACTTACATTAGATACCTCTGAAGAATAAATGGTAGCATCTATCTCTTGGATACTAACACTATAGTTCTAGTGTATTAACCTCTTAATACTACTGTTTCTTGTAGTTCAGTATTTTTGCTGTCTTCTCTCTCACTGCTAATTTCTTCTAGTGGTTAATTGTCTAATGGTTTTCAGTGTCATTTGCTTCAGATGATGAGTTAATGAGATTTTGGTAGCCAGTCTTACCAACAGTTGAATACTGGACCTTGTATGCAAGATTTAGAATATCTGTTTTTTTAAGATGCTTATTGATGGTAAAAGCATATATTTATGTTATAAACATTCTATATTTCCATTCTTGGAAACTTGTTTTTCTTTCTTAAGGTGGAAATGTATGAGTTCTTGATTGTGCAATTTTTAAGTAAAAATGCTATGTTTTTTAAAGATGTAAGAATTAAGAATTATTTTGATTCAAATGAATGGGAGAGTTAAGAATAATACCTGAATAAGAACTTTATTCAATTAAGTTTTGAAAAAGGGACAATAAAAAATTCATCTGTTCAAGGAAAAGTAAAAGCAGCAATCCCAATGATAGTAATGTTGCCATATTTTTAATTGCTAGTAAATGACTGACTGACTTGAGTACTCTAGATTAATGATGGAATTTTCACTCGTATAAATGCAATATTCTTATCTGACTGTTTTTTCAGTCAAAAGCTGGGATTATTTTGTGTAGAGGACTTTTAACGTATTTGGATAATCAGAGCTACCTTATCCAAAGTGACAGTTGTAACTCGTTTACTAGT